>JBBPBT010000685.1:6179376-6191058 GCA_037974875.1 Cicer bijugum
TTTTTTTTTTTTTTTTTTTTGTTGACAACCAGCACTTAAAACAACAACTCTAATCCTAACATTTAAGTTGGGTTTTAAAGCAATTTAAAGTGAGTCATGTCACACCACATAAGATTTGACCATTTCAACAAATGTCTCCTCTAAGCAATCCTTAAAAGAATTGCATATAGGTCCCTACAAAGAAGAAGCATTATTTTTAGATATTAAAAACTTAAATTTATAGAATGATCATACACTTGACATCCAATTCACCCCATTCCAACCATGAAACAAATTAACAATATTTTTGTTTTTGAGAACAAACTAAAAACAATATTTTAGCTTTTTAAAAACCAACTAAGAACCACCATTGGAGTTCTTTGATAAGTATGAAATTTAATTTCTATAAGGTGTGGGTGTTAGCACAACAAGTAGAGAAGGTAATAGTGTGTGACGATTTTGAACCCAAGCCAGAGATAAGGCAAACTAAGGATATGTTCGAATTTGTAATGAAATTGGATAACATTTGTTTTCTAAATTCTTACTAGCTCATTCTATTTAATTCCACCATAAACCACAAATTCAAACATATCCTACAATTGGTTTTTATCACCACGACTTAGCAGCAATTAAACCGACAAGGCTAAGAACAACAATGCAATACTTGTCATTATTTTTCCTGAACATGTATTTGCTCACTTTCTGATAAAGCTCGGGTTGTCAATTTGATACTTCTAGATTTGAATTGTTACCTACTTGCTGTGCATAAATTTCAATATTTAAATGAAAAAGGAAATAGGTCAAAGAGGGATAACCAAGCAATCATACTTGGGCTCGCCAGACATCACAGAAAACCAACATTTGAATCAGTGGTACATAAAATCAAATACTCCTCCAGTATGATAAAAATATTGATACACGCATAAACCAAATTTTAGATGTAAATTGAATGGGATGTTTGGAGCCCATACATTGAAGTTTTCAACCCACAATATTCATTGATCTTTAACAATTTTTCTTTCAAAGAGTTTTAAACACAATTCTAAACAGGAGGCATGCGATTGAGAATTAACACAAAACAAAAGAACCCATTTTTAATTTAAAATGTCTGAAGCAAAACAGCTGCAGTCAAACTTCTAAATTCAACAGTCTATCTTCTTCTTCATGCATAATTCAAACGGAATATGTCATTCAACACATAATAGCTTCCTTGTGGTGTTGGTATCAAATGGAACATCTGCGAACAAAAAAAATTGTTTAGTTCACTCATCAAAAATGAGAATGAGAGCAGGATTAAGATAATTAATAGTATCTGAGTAGATAAAATAGAGCATTGAAGAAATGATACTGATGCCTTTAAAACAATCCCAGTTCTATATGGACAAAAAGTAAATGCAATAGAAGACCACTTTCCTCTATTACCGAAATTGGTTACATAGAAAACAATAACAATATGAAAAATACTCTAAAATTGGAAAATTCATTCTAATCATGAATTACTGGCAATAACCCTAATGCCTGTTGTCCCAACCACACAGACGGTTTTCTTATAGCAGCTGGAAGTTTATGCAGTAGTTAATCATTTTGTTATTTCACCTTTTCCTACTTAAACCATGTTATTCTCTAACTCAATCTCAGATTTTGATGTCTAGAGGACCATTAGTCAGGGTGCCTCGACAAGTTCTCCAACATTTGGCATTCGCCTGCTTCATGATAAAAGGGATGGACCTTTCCATAGGCAAGTGAAGTGAGTACATAGATACTCCACTTAGATTTGAACAATTTATACATGATAGTGCTGCTGAAATCTGAGTGAAGTGCTAAGAAGGCACATGTTACCCAAGAACCATTAAACATCTATTAATATTAGACTTTGGCAAATCAAGGCATGGTGACATTGAGATATGAGAACAATTTAACACAAACAGGACCACAAGCACCATCCCCTACCCCACCCGACACAATAAATGTTCAACATCATGTAATAGGTACCCTAGAGAAATCAACATTGATAGAGAGAGGAATCTCCATGGAATAAATGTTCATCAAAACTCAATAAACACTTAGAAGACCACTTCATTTAAACAAAGCAAAATCCATGTCAGTGCTGTTGAAAAGCGGGTATTGGCTGCAATAGCACTATGGCATAGCGAAACTTGAACAATATGGTAGGATATAGCGGTGCTATAACACTGTTGCATAAAAGAACTTGAGCAAACCACTATTTGTCATGATTTACAATTGACAACACTGATCCATCCTAATAATAAGTACAAAATATAACAAGTCCAAAATCATCCATCAATCATGTTAACAGAGAATGAAATTTAACAGAATACAAAACAATTAAAAAAGAAAAGAAGAGGGATCCAAGTATAATCACGCAAAACCAAACCACAGAAAGATCCACAAGAAGATAAAAGAACAAGTAATAAAATAGAGATCCATCAATTGAGAGGTAATTAAAATTAAAAATAAAAAAACCCTAGAGAGAGAGAGAGAGAGACCTGACTGAACTTAAGGGCATGTTGTTCGCCGGCAAGCTGGAGATTACCACTGACGAAGACGAGCATGCCAGCGTTGACACCAGAAGGTTGACAATCAACGGTGGTGATGGAGTGATGGCACTGTTGGAAAGGGAGAGTGGTGAGTTTGGCGACAATATTCTGAGAACCTTGAATCTTCTGACCTTCGAAGGAAAGCATAGAACCTTCTTGATAGAGATTGGCGAGACCGGAACGGTTGGTGTCAAAGGTAGTGTAGTAGTGCTCAACGAATGCCTTTGCCAACGCGTCTGGATCCATCTTTCCACTCACTCGCCGCCGCAAACCTCTTTTTTTCTTTCTCTTTCTCTTTGCTTCACTCTCACGCACTCCCCTTCTTAATATAAATATGCCTTCTCTCCGCGTTTCTTTCTTCTTTTTTTTTTTTAATCCAAAAGACATTTCGCTCCTCGCATAAAACAAGGGTTTATAGTAGTTAGGTTAATAATCAAAATTACCTTTTTTTTTTAAATAAAACAAAAATCAATTATAAAAGTAATTTTATATTACCATTATTTTTAAAATTTATGATAAAAAAATCAAATCTAACTAAAAGATATATTCTTGATAAATTTATTTATTTATTTTTTAACTATTTTTTATTTTATTTTAGTTATTTAATTATTTTTTATTTTGTTTTAATTATGTTTTTATTAATTAAATTGGTTCAATTAGTTAATTTGTGTTAAACATAATGAATTTTTTAAGTTTTTAGATAAAAAAAAAATTAGAGATTTATGTGTTTGAAGATTAATAAGATGACAAAATTTAAATTTTTTTTTTTTTTGAATATTACAGAAATTTCTAATATAATTAACGAAAATATAGTTAAAGAATCAGAATGAAAAATAATTGAATAACTAAAATAAAATCATTAGTTGTTAAAAAAAACCGAGAACCCATTGTTAATTTCGATTAAAGATTGTAGTAGAAAATATTTTGAAGTAAAAGGAAAAAGTCGTCGACAGCAGGGTTCGAACCTGCGCGGGAGAAGCCCAACAGATTTCAAGTCTGTCTCCTTAACCACTCGGACATATCGACTTCTTGGAATGTAAGCACTTGTTTATTTATTTCTAGGATGTTAATAAGTGTAGAACATCCAAACAAAATATTAAAATAAAACGCTGTCAGCGAAATTTGATGTCCATAATCATAAACAATGCTAAAAATTCGCACATATTGGTGACGAATAAAGACGTGGCTGTTTTAATAGTATTGCTTTAAATAAATATTGGTATCTTTTACACAAAAAATGGTAAAGTAATAAAAAAAAAACATATATAGAGTTTTGAATAATTCAACCACGTCCTACAAAATATTCCGATAAGAATTTAATGATTCTACAATCCACGTTACACTAGGAATTGCAAAAGCTGTTGAATTATAGCAAAAAATTAAGAAAGTTCAAAATTGATTTATTTTCCATCCTTCTTCAAAACTTTTAGTAAACTGGTGGCCTAAAGTGTATTATGTCTGAACACTCTAACCTGTTTTATTTCATTTTATTATTTAAAAAATGAACAAGTTAGAATGCAAATCAAACAGATCCAGAGTTGAAAATGTATAAGTCGGGCAAAAAATTGGTGGATCACTCAAATAAATATAATTTTACAACGTGTGAATGGCAAATGATGAAACTCCCTTGATTATTGTAATTCACATTTACATGGACTATTGGTGTATGGTACACTTTGCCACCAATGTCACCAACAACCTAATTTCCTTTCTCTCTATGGACTCAATTCAATCAATCTCTTATACACATACTTACATACATTAATATGAATACACAAGAGTAAAGGTTATTGTAGTAATGTGAGTAGTAGTAATAAGATTACATGTGGAAGGAAGAGGGTCTTCAAATTCCTCCTCAATCACTTCCAATTGGTACTTAGAGTGAGAATTTGCATATAAGAATCAATGAGACTTTTGATACCACCCTAACTAACAACCATTCAAAACTCAATTTCAACTTCCAACCACCAATCAAACTTTGCTCCAATTTACATTCCCTGCATATATCGCACAATGTTGATTAATATAAAATTAATATATTATTAAGAGATAAGTGTTGAATTGAACTTACTATGAGCAGAGGAGATTTCTGAACCTATATATTCACATCTATGACCTAATAAGTAGGTGCTGGTGCTGATGCTTCCACTGTTTGTGGTTTAGAACAGCATTGTATTCTTTCTCAAGAAGATTGGAAAAACTTTGAAACCTCTCTATAAAGTTGTTCAGCTTCAAATGGTTTTGAAACATATCCATCCATTCCACGCTTTAAGCATTCTTCATGTGTAGCTTGTATCACGTCTGCGGTCATAGCCAAAATTGGTAGATGAAACTTTGAATTGTTCACACTCTTTTCAATCTCTCTAATTCGGCTTGTAGCTTCAAACCTGTTGGAAAATTGTTGTGTAAAATTATTACTGTTATTTTATACATTCAAAGATTGGTTGCAACTGGATTCCCTGCAGTCCAAGGAATCACACATTCATATAATCTTAGTCGTCTGATCTTTAATTAGACGGACTGTATTCTAACTTTACCAAATAGGTGGTAAGTCAGAATGTGAATCGTCTGATCAAAGATCGAACTTGATAAAAATGTGAATGTTTTGCATAAATTTCAAATTTAATTTCAGACCATAATTATGGAAGACTTTAGAAAGAAAGAATTGATGCTGCATACCCATCCATTTCAGGCATTTGAACATCCATGAAACAAGCATCAAACTGATGAGGTTGCTTCAGCATAGAGATGGCATCTTTTCCACTGCTTACACAAACCACTTCAGCTCCATACTTTTTCAAAGCACCAGCCGCTACCGTGCGGTTCACGCTATTGTCATCAACAATAAGAATCTTTCTCCCAGAAAGAAGATGGTGGAGCGACAAACCCTGGTGTTCTCCGTTTCGAGGATTTCCCTTGTTCCCAACACCCATAGCTCTTTGTAATGAAGCAGCTAGCATACTTGCTCTCAAAGGTTTCGTGATGGTTGGATTATGAACACTTGATGTCACAGAACTTGCTCTTAAAGAACTACTAGAATTAACAAGAATGAATAGCTTTGGAGGAACCACATTATCAACTTCAATTTTCCTAATGTTATTCACAAAGTTTGATGAAATGCTTGAGTCTTTTTCCCAAACCTCTTGTTCAATGAGGATCATATTGATAACTACATTCTTATTGGATATGAAGGACAAACCTTGCTTCAAATCCGAAACTATTTCAACACGAATGCCAAGCCGTTGGATGTGATATCTCGACACTTCAGCTCGAACAGCTCGCGGGTCAATAACTAGTGCAGCCATTCCATGAAAATCTGAAAATGCAGGGTGAGGTTGGTTGTTGATTTGCTGAGTTTTAAACTCATTTGAATGAGGACATGCATTGGTGAACATAGCTGTAAATGTGAAAGTGCTTCCAATCTTCGGTTCACTGACAAATCCAATTTCTCCATTCATGAGGCCAACCAAACACTTGCTAATGCTTAGACCAATTCCAGTTCCACCGTGTTTTTTCGACATAGATGAACCTACCTGCATGAATGGAATGAATATCATCGACTGAGCCTCTAGAGGAATACCTTCGCCTGTATCTTCGACCGATACAATCAAATTGACGAGATCATTGGAGGAGGATGAGAAAGAGCCGAGAAGTCCCTCGTTACTGAAAGCTCGGAATCCTTCCCAGCTTTGGCGACCATCAGCAACTGGTAAACCACTTAATGTACCTTCTATATCTTTTGAAGTGGATTCTCTCTCGACTTCTATTGAATGGAAAACCTCCTCAACAAGATGGATAGTTACAAAGATGTGTCCTTTGTCTGTGAACTGCCAAAAAGAATTGCATAATTCAGTTTTCATGTGAAAAATACATCTCACTTTTGCTTTATAGATAATCATAAATCACTATTGACTTTGGCTAGAAAATGAGACTATTAAGACTACCTTAATTGAGTTACCCATGAGATTTGTAATTATTTGTCGAAACCGTCCTGGGTCGCCTATAAGTTGTTCAGGGACCTGATCCGAAACATAAACTGCCAACTTTTCTCCAAAAAAAGAATAAAACCAAACATGAAAAACATGTTAAATTATGATTATGAAAATTTCAACATGGCATAAGAAGGGAGTTAAAAGAATAGACAGATATATTACCTCTACTCCTTTTCCTTGAGATTTCTCAGAAAAAAGTGACAATACATCATCCATAATTGCACGTATATCGAACAGCACAGCCTCGAGCTTTAACTTACCAGATTTAATCTTTGCTTGGTCCAAAACTTCATTTATAATTGACACCAGAGCTTTTCCACTGCCTTGTGCAGTTCTGACATATTCCTGTTGGGTTACATCTAAATCAGTGTCCATGAGCATATTCATCATCCCTGAAAATCCATTTTACGAGCACGGTCATGGATGAAAAAACATTTCCTTTTGGTGATATGTATACAATTAAAAGCTATGTTTACAACTCACCTAAAACACCATTCATCGGAGTTCTGATCTCGTGCGAAACAGTAGCAAGGAACTGCAGCGTCGATAATTGATTCAGCCATATGTTTGGTATATAACTTAAGCCAGAATAATAATGAAAATTATAAGTGACAACAAGAATCACATACTTGTGATTTAGCAACATCAGCTTCCTCAGCTAGTTTTTTAAGCTCCGTCATCTTGCGACAATCCTCCTCTACTTTGGCAATTCGATTTACAGTTGCATGAAATATATGTCCAACAAGGAGTGCAATAATAAGGATGCCAATTGATGTAGTTATCGCCAGCCATGGCCATGGTGGTTTCTGTTTGAACCTGTGTCAGCATCAAACTTAAAATATCATAACAGTTAAATCAATCAATGCTAACAGACTATGAACAGAATTTTAAGGACAGATTTATTTGATGAAAAAGAGAGCGTTCAGCTGCATATCTCTTACCTGCAGTGCATCTCATGCTTCCTGAAAGGATCTCCAAAGTTAAGATGGCTGACATGATAGAACACATCACCAGATTCATTTGAACCATACATGGGAATTGGGTGGGTATGATTAGTTGTGTCATACACATTAACAATCACAGTTTGCTTGCTAGCAAGCTGCTGAAGCAATTTCTCCACTAATGACTCTATTTCAAACACCCCACCAAGATACCTGCATAGTAGTGAGTACAAACATTAGAATGCTTCTCCCTAACATTAACCATGTGCATGAATTGTTTACTATGAAACACTGACACAGGCTATTAATAATCTGAAAAAAATTGAAGATGTGTCTGACACCAAACACACCTTTAATCTAAAGTGTTAGTGCTTCATAGCTCGAAACTCTTAACTACCAAAAGGGAATGAGCTAAATTATGTCATGATTAACAAATTCAAAAACTCATACACACCCATCAGTAGCTTGAATCCTTTCATTTGGGGTAGCATTTGATGGAAGATCTGTCTTGTAGACAGCAAATGTGAGGATAACCCCTAAACGGTTTGTCTTCAACAGCCTGAAAGGGGCAGTTAAAACTCCTTTACCTGATTCTCTTGCACGCAACACATTTTCGCGGTCTTCCTGTTGATGAACAAGTCAACAAAAAATGACTAGTACAAAACTATAATTAACTCCACATTTCAAATTTCACAAGAGACCTACCTTTCCAGAAAGAACATCAATAGATATAACATGTGAAATTGTATCCTGTGCAAAGATGACAGGAGCATATTCATCATGGATAGGTGATGGTTCCAATGCATCAGGTACATAGTCGTCTTCGTGAACCGGATTCTGCTCCAAAGTATCCATTCTCTTAATAGTCCACCCTTGTTGTTTCTCAAATTGTTCTCTTTCAGAATGAAGCGCCCTTACAGCATATGCAACACCACTTGTAAGTGGCCTCTCAAAAGCTGTTCTTTCTGTATACTTCGCAAATGTTTTCTGCGTATTTTACAAGTTATTATTATATTCATTTGTTAACATCACATTACTCATCTCAGCTTGCAAGAAAAAATGATACATTTACTTCATTTCTATTCAAAAACAAATTCAGATGGTGGTGGCCAATTAAGATATAATGACACTGTTTGGATCAACAGCTTAATTAAGCACTAATAGCATAAGTTCTTATCATATAAGTACTTTGTATAAACTACTTCTATAACAAAACGATAAACAAGGTCAAACTGGTTCCACGTAAGCTATAAGTTGTTTTCATAAATTTTCATGGAGAGTTTATGGAAATAAGCTGAAAACAGCTTATGGCATGGTTGTGTTCATATGCTCTCTTAAAGAGTCTCAAAAGTGTTTATACAAGTACACAAGCTCAAATAAGTCAATTCAAACTCACAAGTGTTTATTTCAATAGATAAGTTCAAATAAATCAATCCAATCATTCAACAGCTCCATAGGATATATCAAAGTACATAGTAAATGAAGACTTAAAACTTGAAAATCAGAACGAATTACAGATAAAGCTGCTATAGTTCACAATTGAATTAGATCCTGATTTGAAACACAGTGAGAGAGATTAGGTACCTGATCAATGGCAGAGGGGTTCTTAGCATGATGAAAAGTTGAGATCAAGATAGACATAGCTTGAATATGATTCATACTGACATTAAACTGATCTTGTAACATTCTAGCTCTTTCATCACACATACTAGCCAAAGTCTCTTTCCTCTTCTCAGTAGCTTGTAAGCTCATACAACAGAAGATCCACAGAGATACTATGCACCAACCCAAAACCCATGTCAGCAATAATTTCCGCCACAAAGTTCCCCTAACTTTCTTAGACCCAATACAGTGATAGTAGTGCTGATGGATTTTACATGTGCTGCACAAGATCTTCTCCCACCATTTGAGCCACATCTTTCCACCATCTCCTAAAAAACCCATCTTGGTGGTGTCCATGCTATTGAACCAGTTGATGTAAATGACAGATATAATCCAGCAACATAGCACTAAAAGTAGATGCCCCACCTTAAGACCAAATCCAATTACATGGAGCAAACTCATTAAGAACAGTAACCAACACAAGTTAATTAGAAACACTGTCAAATCCACAGAATCTTCTTCACAAACTTCCAAACAAAGGCTACTTCACTATACTAAAAAGTTGTGAACTTGTGAGAGATAGAAGAAGCTCAATAAATGAAACCACCTTCAAATTCTTTAAAAAATAAACTAGATTTCAAAGGTGAATAGAAAAGAAACATGAGACATGACCAAGTTTTATGACAAAGATGCTATCTTATCCAACCAAATAAAAAAAAAATAACTTCAACTTCAGAATGAAAACAGCACTAGAATATTATGAAATTTTACACGCCTTTAAAAGAATCAAAGAATAAGTCTTGAGTTTCTAATTCCAAAAACATTAATTGATACTTCTTGTTATCTTGTCAGCCACCAGCTAACTACCAACCAAGAAGTGGAACAAAAAAGGAGGGGCCAAAAACAAACCTATAAAGATTCGTTTTTTAGCTACCAAATCAGATGTTATCATGACACAGTTAACAAAAACCAAACTTTGCAGTGTGTTTCTCAGCTCAGATTTTGTAAAAACCGAACAACAGAAACAACAAGCAAGAAGAGAGTGTTCAAGTTTTAAAAGCTGTTTTATTTTTTATTTTTTTTAATTTTTTTTTTGAGCAAAGGAGAGAAGGAAAGTGAAGGTTCAAATCAAAGACATAGAAGTTAGAAGAAAGAATTAATGGATACCAAAGATAGGAGAATTTGTAAAAGACTGATGATAGGAATATGATGGCAACAATGTTTTATGGTATTGGCCATTATCTCTTTTCAACTATCCACTCAAAAATTAAAAAATAGAAAGAAAATAATCAAGTAATAAATATTATTATTTAAATAAAAAGTTTAGATGTTGATTTAAACAAACCTTGTGTTATTTCATCATTAAAATGTGACAACTTTTAACAATTTTTAAATGGTTTCAAAAACTCATTAACTATCAACATAATTTTACCAACTACATATTTAAATTTATATATAATGAAACATCTAAAAAATATGATTAATCATATTCACATTTGTTGTTGATAAAATAATATATTTGTGGTTGATAAAATAATATATTGTTACTAAAGTATTGACACATAATACATTTTTTAAATAGAAATTTAAGATTTAAATATTCAACTTAACAATTGTAGCAGCATTGCCAATTAAACTAAATTCTACAAACAGTGACATTTAATACATTTATTAACAACATATTTAAACACTTAAATAACTGTGATTATTATCATCAAAATTTAGTTGTACAACACTCATTTTTGGATAAAAGTATTTATTATTATTATTATATTATTAAAATAGAAAGAAGAGAAGAGAAGCAAAAAGGTTGGGTTCCACTGAGCAGAAATGACTGCTTTATTCACAACTTTGTTTTGCTTTGTAGTTGTGTTCACATATCCCTATCCATCCATCCGTGCCACTAGACAACTTCTACACGTTATTAACTCTGTGCCTTCTTCACTGTTTCTGTAACTTGTATAGCTGTACTTTTTTTTGACATAAATGCCCCTGCATGGAATCACAATTTCAATAATAAGCATAAGCTTTTTTTCAAACAAAGAAAAAGAATGGCATTAGATACCCCTTAATTTTCCTATATTGCCATGAGACACAGGGTCAAATAACTCAAAGTAGGTGGGGAGGTAATAATAACATTGCCATATTTCATCTATTCATGCTTGCTGCTATTCTCTCAAGGTGTTACTATCTTCATTTTTGTTTTTATTTTTATACTTCTATTTTTTTTTTAAATAATTTTAATTGATATCCACTTGTTAGTATAATAAAATTTTATATATGTATCTAATTATATTTTATCACATAAATATTTTTAAAGATATCTTGGAAAATAATAGGATAATGTGACATAATAATTATATTAATAAAATTTAATTTAATATATATTTAAATAAATTTTTAATTTTTATAAAAAAATTTGTCAATTTTTAGTCTCTTTAAATTTTTACATTTTATCCTTGGTCTATGATTTTAAATAACTTTTGTTCATTCTCTTTCCAAGAATATTTATGACATGTTTAACAATTTTCTTTTAAAAGTTTATAATTTTTTTTATAATAAATATGAAATTTTAAGCTTTTGCATCTTAAAAATTGTGAAAAAAAATAT
>JBBPBT010000685.1:6213472-6223540 GCA_037974875.1 Cicer bijugum
GCAATAAAATTTGTTCATCTCCTAATAAAATTTATCTTAATATGTTTTGAAAATAATTTAAGAGAAAGTTTACATATGTACAAAGAATAACACTAAAATCAGAAAGAGAGTTGAGTATTTTCGAGATGTCATATAGTAACTAATTTACAATCAAGAGAGATACTCAAAACTCTCAATCAATTAATTGTTTCTTTAATTCTTAAAATCTCGTTGTTAAACCAAAAAATGTAATACAAAATATGAAAATGGACATATATCAGAGTTTCTATTTGTTAATGTATGAGAGAAGTTTTTTGTTTAAAAATTTAAAAACTATATGTTTTAAACATGTATTTAGTCTATAAAAAGATATGCCAAAAAACATGTAAACAAATAGTTTAAAAAATGTTAGGATCTCAATGTGTCACGTGTATGTCCACAAACTGGTAATACATTTTTACAACAACAATGAATACATTCATAAAGTTATAAATTACATATTCAGAAATATATCAAATGTATTTAGTAATATTTTGTAAAATAATTTTAAAAAAAAATTAATAATATTCTAGGACACATATATCTGAAAATATCCTAAAAATAACAGTATTCACGTATCCCACATGATTACTTCTTCATATAAGTGAGTTTGAAATCAATGGATGCATCCTGTGGGGTCCTCATTCCTTATTCATTTCTTCCGCAGAAAGGCCAAAGCTCTTTTCTATTGTATACATGTTTACAGAAATACCCCTCCAAAACACTCGATGCCATTTCCATCTTCCATTCAATGGTCATAAGTGCCACGCAATTGAGTGGGAATAATAAGTACTGATTATGGTTCCTCACGCTTCCCTGTATTTTTTTTTTCTCTTCTTTAATATGTCCACATTATTTTTGTTTTTTACTCTTTTTCTTAATTCTCCCATTTTCAAAAGGAAATCAAATTTCATAGTTAAAAACTTTGAAGAGAGACAAGTAAAATACGTTTAAAATGATTTCAATTAAAAGTCGAATTTGAATTCTTTCAAACATTTATTATTTAAAATTTATTAATCATTTAAGTTCAATTACTTTATTGTTTTAATAAACATATAAATTAATGATACTGTAACAGTATCTCAAAATATATTTTATGGTTAAATAAATTATATAAATTCATAATTTTGTAACACTAACTTAAATTTCAGCAAAAAAAAAATAATTCAAAAATATTTATTGACATTCTAATATAGACTAAAACTACTTGTATAATAATTTTATAGGGACTAAAAATTATTAAAAATAATTTACTGAAATTTTATGTTGTGTAATTTAATTACTGAAATTTTAAATTAAAAATAAATTTTAGTTTAACTATTGAATTTTTTATCATAGAATATTATTTAATGTCAATTTAGTTTATATATTTTGTACAATAATTTTATTTTCAATGCATTTTATTTTTTGTATTATTAACTTACTGGTGTATTTTCTACATCCTTTATGGTATAGTTTGAGTTTGTGCCTTATTAATAATTTTTTTTTCTTTTGTCTTTAAGTCCTAATTTAATTGTCAACTTTCACTATTACTAGATTAGAGATTTTGTTCTGAATTTAAATATAAAATTTTATAATTATATAAATTAATTACGATTAAATTTATTTTCTCTTATAAGACAAATTATTTTTAAAAAAATAATAAAATATGAGTACCAACACCAACATGATACAAGCTAGTGAAATGAACAAATGCAATCAGGTGCTTTTTGAAGACAATCAAGTATAAATATATAATTGCAACGACTCAATGAGTAAAGTTAGCCCCACCATTGAGATTTTGTCTGTGCCATACACAGCTGTTATTTCAAAATCAATATATAATGCTTCACTTTTCAATTATACTTGAAATAGGGGACACATATCATGTAATGATAGTAATTTTACGGTTATCATAAAAAAATTTATTCATTATTTAATTATAACTATTAAATTATTAATAATATTTTACTATTAATATAAAATATTAAAAGAAGATTGTCAACATTAGTTGTTATCTATATAAAAAATAAGCAAACTCATGATCATAAAAAAGAAATGTTCAACTTTAAAACAAAAAGGTTAAAAAATAAAACAAAAAAATTGTAATTGATTCATAAAAAGAAATGTGACATAATAAACACCAGTAATATTCCCCATTAGTATTTCAATAGCACTATATGAAATTGAAGAACCTAATAAGAAAATCCAAATAGCAACTGAGAAACACACAAGCCGTATATGCATATCATACACAATTCAGCGACTCAATCAATGAGTTGATAAATAAAAAAAAATCATAATCTACACCTTTCTAAAGTAAGATAAGGGATAAGAACCAATCTAACTCATTATCTCAATTTTTCTTGACCAATTTTTTTACTTGGTAAAGTAGCTAGGTTACATGTGCCTCATAGGCAAGCACAACTGTAGGTGCATAATGTGTGGCAGAAGAACAGGAAGTCGTAAGAAATTGCGAACGAAAGTTTGAATTCTTCATTCTTTTTTGAATTCTCCAACTTGGTTAGTAAGTTATATTTATCCAAGTTATTTAAGATTATTTTAAAGTACAACTTATTTTTTTTCTAAGATCCTATAATATAAATAAGAAACTTCATGATACTATGTTCCACAACTTTTTGAGCTCATTTTGGATAATAATCACAATCATTCCAAGAAATATTACAGGGGATCATTCTGTATAATTAAATTGAAAATCAATAATAAAAGTCACAAAGAAATAAATTTAAATTAACGTTAATTTGAAACAATGAGATGTGTTGACCAAATTGAAAATGCACTATTAGACGATGAAACATATCAAAAAGGTATGATAGAATATGCATGGGACTATGTTGTGAGATCTGATGGTGTATATCATAACATCACAACCATAAGCAACTTCAATATTTCAATTCAAATTCAAACAAATAAATGCAATACACAACTTAACAAGTATTTTGACGTGTATAAGATTTTAGACATGTATACTTTGTACACTCCATATGTTTCGTCAATAACAACAATACTATAAGGGAAACCGTTGTCTTTAGATACTCATCCCATCATTATTTTTTCAAATTTGTGAGCTTCCATCAATTTAACTATTTGGAAATGATTTCATCTTATATTTTGTTCTTTAGAAATTAAATATAGTATTTGTAATTTTGAATATATTGTGCAACAAGTCCAATAGTATCATCTTTTAGTTCAATTCATAGTATAATGTGACTTTTCATGAATAATCATAGCTTCAAAGGTTTCTACTTGAATTAAAATATGACAAAGGCAACTCAGTCCCATGTAACTACAATGCTAAAATTATATTGAAAACAAGAAAGAAGGCGGTGACAAGTATTTGCAACTGCCACCTTAGTGGTCACAAATTGTTTGCAGCAATATTATCTTACAAGAATTCATACTATTCATTCAAAAAGAATTAAAGAAAAAAAAAACACATAAACAAAAGATGATTTTTTAAATACCAAATTTATACTCGTTGGTCTCACATATGTGCAAATATTAATTACAAATAAATCATGATTCAGAATTCAAAGGAAACCAAGAAAATCAACAAACAAAACCAACTTAATTCGAAGAATAAAATTCAATTTAAAACTCAAATTCAAAAAAATCATATGCGAAGTAAAGAGAAAAAAAAAAACTAACTAAAGAAATTATCATATAGAGAATGAATAACACAACAATGGTCAAAAAGAGGGAATGATGTAGATGAACTTGACCGAATCACGAGCTAGAGTTGGAATCGCAATCTAGAGTTCATCGTTTTGGCATAGTGATGCAACGACTCCATCGCACTTCCGTATTCAACAATTTTTGTTATTTTACAAGTTAAACATAAATATAATTATATCATTAATGAAAAATAATTCTACAAAATACTTTTTAAAAACAAATAATTCAAATAATTTTTTTTTATTTTTAAATTTTTAAAAACTAAAATAGAGTTTTTTAAATTAAAATCAAATACACTTAATTTAAATTTTTTTTGATTTCAGTATGCTAAATATTATAAAATTTTATATTTTCCAAGATAGAATTAAATGAGTGGTCATTACAAAATATGCTTTTACACTTTACTAATGTTATGTACAAAGAAGGAAAGCCAAAGGTGAAATAGATGCATATTTTGCATAGGAAAATGAAGGAAAAGATGTGGGTATATAATGGTCATGATGATATTAACATAATGGATTTCCTTGTTGTTACGCGTGCATAATAAGTTCTATTTTCACCTCATCATTCATTCCCCCACCGCGTTGTACAGATGGATCCATATCAACTTCCGCTTCTCCTATTTCACAATCACATTACATGCATCCATCCCTATAATTTATTATTCTATTTTTAATATTTTTATATATTATATAAGTTTTAATCTTGTGTCTATAGAAAAATATTATTTTAATATTTTTATTATACTATTGTCTAATAATTATGATTTATTATATTAATTATAATAAGTATAAATTTTAAATTTATTATTTTATATATATACAAATAGAGGTGAGATCAGAACCAAACATCACAATCAGAAGAAATAAAATCAAGTGAAAGTTTTCTTTAAGATGCGAAATATACACCTAATACCCTTTTCTCCCATCAAGATGCAAAATCCACACCTGATTTAGCAATTGCCATATCTAACTTCCACACCAACAAAAAAGAATATTACTCCAAAAACTAAGCGCGTGTACTTAAATTTAATAGACATGAATGTGATTGAATAATCCATTTGGTTGTCGAAATAGTATCCCAGTATTTTTATGATGTTTCTTTTGTGATTCTATTTTCATGGGTCATCTTACTCTCTTTTTCAAGGAGGCCTGCCACTACGAGGCCCATATTCCTATGCATTTTCGTTCAGGAAAATTTTACCCATACTTCCTTAATTATACATATACTCCCATTTAAGAAATGAAATAACTTATTTGCCTCCATTTAAATAATAAAACTAAAAAAATTTCACCATTTTACTTTTCAATATTCCCAAAAAAAAAAGTAATGTTTTTTCTAATCTCTCGGAAAATTTGTACTCAAGATTTTCAGTACACAAAATACACTCCGAGAAATTTGAAAACAAGATTTTCGGTACGGAAGCTAGTTTCGAAAATCTTTTTTCAACTTCTCCAGTACAGAAGCTAGTTCCGAAAATCTTTTTTCAACTTCTCCAGTACAAAAGTTAGTTCCAAAAATCTTTTTTCAACTTCTCTGGTACATAAACATCTCTCGGAAATCTTTTTACGACTTTTTTGGTAGTATCGAAAAACTTAATTTAAGTTCTCCAAAAACCATATACTTACCAGAAATCTTGAACCTCAAGTTCTCTTTAAGTTATATTATTTTTTTTTTCAATTAATTATGATTTTATAACCAATTGTTATTTATTTCTTTTTATTTTTCAGTTTTTCAGTGGACGCACGAGGAAGAGACGACAAAATCATACGAATTACGTGTAACGCTTATACTTCTACACCATCCATGATGAATCCTAAAAAGGATTCAACCAACATCTTCAAGAAGAAGAAGACGAATGATGATTGAAGACGATGATGAGGGGGAGCATGATCATCGATTTATCCCAGATATGACTGTCCATCAACAGAAGGAGCCTCCTATAGTGCATGAGGAGAATGAGGTACATGAGCAGGAGGAGGCTGCACCTGCTGATGAGGGAAAGCATATGGAGGAGGGGTATGATGGAGCTCAGCAACCTGGTGAACTCACACGGTATCTTGGAGGACCATATGATTTGTCCATCCTTACACGATATCGTCATCATGTTTCAGTTTGACTATGGTTTGGTCAGATATGTTAAATTAATTATTATTTATAGTGCATTAAAAGTATTTAAATGAATTATTATTTTTGTTTTATATTTAATTTTAATTTTATATATTTTCTTTGTATACAGGATCATCGTCCATTGCAGAAAATTGTTGTGCATGGAAAGAAAATGCAACAATTTATCTCACAAGTACTCTCGCGATCCATTGAGAACTGGGTGAATTTGTCAAGATTAAACTCATTACAACAAAGTAGTTTGAAGATGATCGAAAATAACATGATTTATGCATTTGTGGAAAGATAGGATTACGAGACATCGTCATTTCACATGTCATTTGGTGAAATGACGATTACTTTGGATGATGTTGCAATCTTCTAGGATTGTCTATTATGAGTGAGTTCTACGGTCCACCCGATATAGATAGAGTAATGACATGTAATCTTGCTATGGCTTTATTAGAAGTGACCGCAAATAAGATCTGAGAGAAGACTAAAAAAACTAGAGGTGCACACTACAGACTGAATTGATTGAAAGAGATCTTCATAAGGCAGTGTCCAACAGAGAGATTTGATTGTGTTGCTAGGGCATATATGGTGAATTTAGCAAGGAGTAATATTTTTCACTGATAAAAATCATACTCTAGTTGATGCGAATTACATTCCATTATTCAGACATTTAGACGATACAAATAAATACACACGGGATACTGCTGCCCTCGTAGTCATTTATGACTACCTCTCAGATGTTTGCTGTTATGATCCCAAACAACTAGGTGGATATATGTCGCTACTTCAAGTATTAAATATTTATTTATTTTTATGTTTAATTATTTGTATATCATTTAGTTATTTATTTTTATGTTTAATTTTTAATTATTATTTATTGTTAATTATTAGTTTTTTTTATTATCATTAATATATTTATTTTTATTTGCAACAATGTTGGATTTACGAATATTTTTCAAATATTTGTAATAGAGGTGATCAGGGTGCTAACGTGGAATGTTTTGCCTGAATGAATAGATAGTGCTACAAAAACTGCAAACAGAAGGTCACTAACTACAAACGTATGATTGACGCATTGACGCTTGCGGATGCCATATGAAGAACATGAGAGGGTTGTTTGTAGAACAAATGCTTTGAAGATTGAGATGATTGAGATATTTGTTTCTTTGATTGAGAGACTTGTCTCTTCTTTGATTGAGATGGTTGAGATCCAGAATCTTTACAATATGTTGCATTAACATGCTCAAAGTAAGAAGGGTCTCGATATGCATCATATTCATTCGACTTCTTACCCTTACTCTTCTTTATTTGTCCTTTGGTTTTGACTTTTTCAGGTGGTGGACACACTGAACTTGTAGTTGGAAAAGCAAGCAAGTTCACGCACCATACTCTTCAACACTCATTTTCCTATAACATCAAGTGACTGAAAACATCCATAAGGCATTCATCTCAATAGGCATATTCAACTCTGATTCATCTTTTATGTCTTGGGTGAGTTCACATTCCATGCTTAATTTTCTCAATTGAGTATGCACATAATTTAGAGGAATTTGTTCACTTGTCAATTTATATTGTGCCAATTCACAAGTATAAGGTAACTCGTATGTCCTTCTGAGAGAGCACCCACATACAAATTTGTCATTACTCACCCACTCGACTTTCTTGTATTCTTCAGCAATATGTCTTTGAGATTATCTTGATACAAATATATTCAATCTCTGATAAAATGAAATTATGTGTTCATGCTCTTCATCATATAAACTTTTCTTAAATGAATCCTTGATTTTTTTTATGCTGCAACTTTATCATGTTGTTCATAACCTCCTAACATTTACACATGTCACTCATAATGTGTTCCAACATTAACTTCAGTTTTCAATGACCAAACTCAACCTTATCATTACATATAAATTGTCACAATTGAGCAATTCAACAATATATTCTTAGTAACATTGTTCTTATCTCAGTCTTACAATGAGAGTAATATGTGTCTCGGTGCAATATTATATTTTGTTAAGTCATGATCATATTTTTTTTCTTCTCCATCTAAGCGTCCAATAAATGCACACCCCTCCAAAGTATCAGATAATTCATGGTTTTGAACTCCGCAAATTACTTTAATTGTCCATCCTAAACCATTTTTTAATGGTTTTGATCTAAGCTTGAATGAACAATCACACTTTATTGTTGAACTTTGAGTTGAACTATAAGCACACTTGTATTTTCCTCATTTATCACAACCTAATATTAATTTATTTCTCATTTATTTCTCTCGTGTCTCTATATATCTGATCTGTTGATGATAACAATAACTTTATTTTTGTTGGGTATTCAATTATGAGTTGTTAGTCTCACATTGACCAGGAATGGAGACTGTAATGGATATATAAGGAGAATGACCCATACACCTAATGCCTTTAGGTTTTGGGTTGATATGTGGTGTCTAAAAGTCTCTTATAAATCCTTGTTTAGCCTATTCCGAATGTTGTGCTCCTCCGGACTCCCAAACAAGTGGTATCAGAGTCGGGTTTGGCTTGACGGAGGAGCAAAATTAAGGACTTAGATCAGGTGGATCAAGTCTAGTGGTGGACCAAAAAGGACTCGGATCAAGTGGATCAAGTCTAGTGGTCAAGTGGTGTTGGGTATTCAATTATGAGTTGTTAGTCCCACATTGACCAGAAATGGAGGCTGTAATGGATATATAAGGAGAATGACCCATACACCTAATGCCTTAAGGTTTTGGGTTGATATGTGGTGACTAAAGTCTCTTATAAATCCTTGTTTAGCTCATTCTGAATGTTGTGCTCCTCCGGACTCCCCAACAATTTTTTATACCGATTTTTTTAGCTCAAATCACAACAGCGTCCCTTGTATCAAATATCTAAAATAAAATATAAAATAAATTATAATTAATAACAATAATATATTTTTATAATATTAATTGTAATTGTTCATACCTGATTTATATAAAAAATGTTTATAGTATCGACACATGTTTTATCCAATAAGAGTAGCAGTTTATCCATATATGTTAACATTTTAAAAAATTAATAACATTAAAAAAGTAGGTGTACTGGAAAACTTGTCAATGAAGTTCTTGGAAAACACCTTCTCGACCGAAAAAGTTTAATAAATTTTTTTGGTACTAGTATTTTTTCATTATGTATCGGAAATCTTTTTCGAATTTTCCGGTAAAAACTTTATGTATCAGAAAATTTATTAAATTTTTTTTGGAAACACTCTATATACCAGAAATCTTCTAAAAAGTTTTTCGAAAATTACCAGAAATCTTTTTTAGGACTCCAAAAATTATTTTTTTTAAAAAGTGACTCTAAATTTTTTTAAATAATAAAAAAAAAATTGTGACTAATTTTGACATTTTCATAAATTTGTGGAGGCATAGATAAAAAAATGGAAGTTCAAGATAAAATTTTCTTCATTGGCCCCCCTGACTTTCATTTTATGTCACCTTATTCTTGATTAAGGAGGCCTGCCCCACGAGTCCATCAACCTTTTCATTTAGCCAATTAAGTTTGTATTAGTGTAATCATTTAAGAAAATCTTACTCCTACCTCTAAAATTTTAAATTGCCGCCTGATTTGAAAATTTTAAATTAAGTTTGTTGATATTTTTTAAAAAATATTTTAAAGTTTTGAAAAACTTTAAAAAAGTTTTTTGAATATATAATTTTTTGTTTTTCAAAGGCAGATTGGGTTGTTTGAGAAAAATGTGAATATATGGGTATAGTCGCTGGAATATAGAATAATTTTTTTAATAATTTATCACTAAAAAATTAAAGATATCTTTTATTTTTTTTCTCAACTCAAAATCTCCTCGAAAACCTAAAAAATTGTTTGAATTGATTATTTAAAGAAATATTTTATACTCCAAATTAGTAAATCAAGATATATATTTTTATATATTTAAAAACATTGAAAAAAAACACATGTTATGTTTTCCCCATATTTTAATGGGGTTGTGCCTTGTTAATGTTAGACCGAAATCAATAAAATTTTACTTCCTATCAAAACTCTACTCAAACAACACATTTGACGTTTTTTTTTAAATTAAAATAAAATTAGTATGCTTGACTAAATATTTTTGAATTATTGAAAAAAAAATTAAAATATTTTACTGACAAATTTAATTTAAGTTAATTAAACATTATCATGAAGCAGGACAATTTTTAATAATTGTTTTTAAATTGAGGGTGAGAATAACGATGGATCTTACAAATCATAAAAAAGAGTTAATTGC
>JBBPBT010000685.1:6225683-6241552 GCA_037974875.1 Cicer bijugum
TCGTACTATATATATTTACCACTACACTTAGGGTTAACCCTAAACACTACTCATAGCGATAGCATGATACAAGATAGGCTTAATGTAAAACAAAACATATCAGAAAAATCATAAATCTTCTTTTAAAAAAAAATCATAAGTCGCATGTCACTTTATTTGTTTTAATGTAAAAAATTTAAAGGAAATAGATTAATTTCACTTTCATTTTCATTCTTCACATTTTTTCGTGTATGTGCACTATTTTATTAATTTACAACCATACATAAGAATCGTAAATTAAAATTAAGGATAAGAATAAGTTAGACCGATTGATAAGAACCTTCGGTCTAATTTACATCAGACTTAAGTTATATTAAACTTTTTCCTTAAACAAATAAAGTCAAGACTTCTAAAAGTCAGACTACAAACCATTTTAATAAGTCTTTTAAGCCTATTAGATCAATTTTTTTAAATAAATATAAATAGTATTTTTTTATTACTATAACTATTATATTCAATTTTGATTTTTTGTTTGTTATATATTCAACTTTTAGTAATTTACACATATTAGCCTCATTTAGTTTTTGACATATTTAAATGCATTATTAAAATATAATTTAAATATAATGTTTATAAAACCATATTCTTCAAAATACGATGTTAAATATCAAAATAGTACTTTATTTCATTGACATATTAACTCATTCATTTATTTAAATATATGTTTGATTATTTACTCAAAAATGTTAAAATGAAATAGACTTTTAACTAAGCTAATAGATCATACCAAACTTCTATCAAAGTCAAATTATCTAAAAAGTAAGTCTATAACATGTCACATGTCAGACTTAGATCTTGAATTTTTTAGTAAAACAAACTCAAAACTAGCTCGGTCCAACCTATTATCACCCCTAGTCAAGCATCAATAGTTGGATGTTAAAATCCTTTAAGGATGAATATTGTACCATTATTGAGCCTAACATTTTTTTTCTGTACAATATTTGTATTATGTGACGATTATAGAACACAATTACATTCTTATTATAATGATTTTTAGAGTTGTTGCGCCATGCTTCTAATGCGGGGATACAAACCTGCCAAAAATTGGAGTTCATAATAGGAACAACAATTTTGTAAGCAACAAAAAACAATACAATTAGAAAATGAATGAAAAGACACACATAGGTTAAGAGCAATAGGTCGATTTTTTCATCTTGTGAAAAAACCAACGATGAGGATCCTTCACTTACAACTTGATATAATGTCATACATGAAGAATAAATTATATTTGTAAAATGAAGTATATAAATTTAATAAACTGAATAATGAGATTAAAGCAAGACTTTACTTTTAGTGCTTAATAGTTACAACAAATATCTCATTGATTTTTCTTTTTGGAAAGGGTTAATAATCTTACTGAACCTGACATGTCGTTGTCTTGTATATTATTGTTATATGTATTTTCTTAGTGATTATATGAAATTTTTGTGAACCACAAAATATGCTCGACAGTCTTTACTTTATAAAAGAAAAAAAAAAAAAACCAAATGCTATCAAAGAATACGAGGAAAAGACACCCATACAATAATTGTCAAGAAGAAGAATCAATAATACGAGAGGGAAGTAGATATATTATACTAAAATATCCACCAAAATCTAAGATTAGTTAATCATCACATCTACGTACTGATTAGCCTCACATCTAACAATTCAATTATTCTCAATCCATAAGTAAATTGGCTTCGTGGCAGGACTTTGTAAAAAATCTGGTCATGAGTTTACATAATCGAATATAAATTTATTTTAAATATTTAGTTAAAATAATACGGTTATAATTCTACATATTTATTAATGGTTAAATATTTATTTATAATTTTTTTTCAGTTATAATTTATTTATATTTTATTTTTTGATTTTAATCCTAAATCTTTAAAAAATAATTTTAATTTCTTTCTTTAAATTATAATTTACATATAATTTAAATTGAATTAAAAAAATATTCTCTTTCCCTCGTTAATACAAAAAAAGAAAATTGTTGTTTCTTCCCTGAATTTTGACGACAACAACGAGATAACCATTCTTAAACTCCAACTTCATTCTTCTATTTATCTTTTACTTTTTTATATTTCAATTCATTTCTAACTTAATAGTACTTCATTTTTTTTTTCTGCATTTCTACAGATGTTAAGCTTTGTATCATTCCTCCTGTTAGGGGTGGGAATAGGCCAGGCCAGGCCAGACTTTGAAAGGCCTGAGCCTGACCTACGATTTATTTTTTCGGCCTAAGCCTGGCCTACGGCCTATCATAGGCTTTTTTTTCGGCCTAAGCCTGGCCTTTTTAATAATTTGGCCTGGCCTGGAAGCCTTTTTAAAAGCATTTTTAAACGAATCTATTATTACTTCTTAAACAAATAAGGAACAACTACTAAGTGATTGACTAATTGAACGATTACCAAATATAAAACGACTACCAAATATAGAACGGTTACCGAATATAGAACGACTACTGAATATGGAATGATTAGTAAGTGATTGCCTAATTGATAGAATTTAAAATAGAAAATAATATTATTAATATAATAATAAAAAATAATATTAATAAATAATAAATATATATAGGCCGGCCTGTTAGGCCTAACAGGCTTTTTTATAAGCCTCAGCCTGACCTATTTAAATAAATAAGCTTTAAAAACAGCCTGAGCCTAGCCTTTTTATTAAATAGGCCAGCTAGGCCAGGCTATAAGTAGGCCAGGCCATAGGCCCCTACGGACGGCCTAGCCTATTCCCATCCCTACTCCTGTAGCACGAGTTTTCAGTAAAAATTTCACTATTTTCATGACCTTAACAAACTCTTATCTTTTCACAACAAAAAATTTATTTTCTAAAAATCATATTTGCATTTTTTTTATGAAATAAAGTTCGTACCTTCAATTTTAAAATAATGCATAAAAACATAACTCATTTTTAATTACTTCATTTTGTATAAATTAATCTGTTTGTTCATCTTAGACTTTTTCTTTATGTTTTCCTTTTGACATTTTATATAAGTTTAACCTTTTTTTTTCTTTCATATTTATATAAATGTTATTTATTATATTTTGTCAATAATTCACCATGATGTAAATCATTTATTGATTTCTCATCTTTTTTGTCTTTCATTTTATTTGAGGATGAATGTCAAATTTGGAGAGTGGTGTTGATTGGTGTAATACGGTGTATACATTGTAATTTACATAGATTAATTATTGATCGTATTATATGGTGATAATAAAATATGTTTAAGTTTGCTCGAAGTTTTGTCATAATAGTTTCACAATGCATAAATTTTTTGAAATTAACAAGTAATATCAAGTTTTCTGTATATAATGTCAAATTTTCAAATTAATTGAAAGTTCGGAAATAAATTAAAAATAATCGAATTTTAAGAAAAAAATTTGATTTTAAAAATGGATTTGTTGAAACCGGTTACATAGTTAGAAAATATTTATTTACTCATAACCGATTTTATAATTGGTTTTAACCCAAAAAAATCATTTAGTTATAAATTTTAAACCATAATATAATTTTAAAATGAATATGGTATATTTTAAAAAAAAAAAACAACAATACACACCCCTACTTCATAGATAAGCAACATAAGATAAAGATTACTCGTTTTTTATATTTGCTGCTTCCTTATATTGAACAGATGAAGAGAATATATTTCCACTAAAATAGCAGTCAAATCCAAATTATAAGTCAATATGAGACAATGAACCAAACCCCAAAGTTGTTATAAAAAAGAGAGGTAGTTCCACCAATATTACAAATGAAACTGCAGATAAAAACTCCTCTATGATTACTGATAAGCCCTCCACAAACAACAAGAGTGGAGTCGAAATCAGTGTTGGTTTGCGAAAAGTGTTGAAGTGACAAAGGTGTTGGATTGTCAATCTTAGATGACAACAAAAGCTATACATCAATATAATGTTGTTTTTGAATTTTAGTGGCATGCGTTTTCTGATTTTTTTTCCCCTGTAAATTAGGTGTTATTTTCTTTTTAAGACAGACTCAAAAACACTTTTTTTTAAAACCAAAATCAACCAAAAAGTAAAAAAAAGAATGTCATTATTTTTCGAGTCAATCTAAATTTGCTCATAATTATTTTTATTTTATAAATTCTCAATTTGTAAGTTATAACGGACCATCTTGTAGTCTCTAGGCCGATTCGACCCCTATTTAATACAGGTTAAATAGATCAACCCTAAAAAATTTATTTATCTTTTAGCCATTTTTTAAAACTCAATATGTATTAATAATATGTGAGTTAAATGGTTTGATCCAATTGACAGAATCTATTTTGATAATTTTAAATGGAAGGAACATAAAAATATTAAAAAAAATACCTAAAAAGTTAATTTATCTAGTTTTAAAATTTATAATCTCATACATAAATTCTTAAATTATTTTTTTTATTTTATTTCAGATGAAGCATTGTTGAAAATTTATATTTATTTTCTATTGTTTGTGTTTGAACTTTAAATGAAGGTTAATTTTGTAAAAAAAAAGCTTAAATTTGAACGTAATTCAGTTATGTTTGACTAGCACCTATTCTAAGAAAGGGACCAATATAATTGTGTCGCACCAATTGCACAAAAACTTCCGATTAAAAAAAAATTGTATAAATTTTTGTTTAATTTTTTATTATACAACCGCATCCTTAAAAATGTGAGCCAACTCCTTAATTTAACCAACCTTCTTTGCAAAATAGTATAAAATTTCAAACGTTGCCATTTAAAAATAATTTCCTGGATACAATGATGTCTAACACTGGAACTAAGTAAAATTAAAATTAAAATTAAAACCAAAAGTCTTTTGTTAATGCAACTTTGTTTTATTAAACTGTAGAAACAGTTACATCCAGGTTGTTTTCTTTTGAATTTCCATCTGCAATTTGTCCAAAAATCTGTTTGATTCTTTTATTCATGCTGAGCTGTCTCCTGCTACAATATAAAGTTATAAACAGCTGTTTTGTTTTTTTCACACACCAAAAAGTGTGTTTCAGAGAGAGAGAGAAAGTAGTGTAGTACCACTATACTGCTACTACTAGTACTATCCAACAATACCAATTTTTGTCACTGTTATTAGTTGCAAAACTCACTCATATGAAAACCAATGAAATGCATACATTATTACATTTCTAGTCCAAAAATCAAAATCCAAATGCTCATCAATTTCTCATTCTCTCTGTAAGTATTTTCTATCCAATTTCACTGATCTTTATCCATTTATTGTTTGTAAAATTGTGATTTTTATCCAACAAAAAATAAATAATCAGAGAAAGGAAACAAAAACAGTTGTTTTATGTCTGTTAACTTTGTGCTTTTCCTGATTTAGGTTACCATAAACCTCGACCTCTGTGTTGATCTGTAAACAACAACTATTTTTGTTAATGTTCACACCCCATTTATAGTTCATCATCTTCTTCTGTTTCTGAGATTGATGACAAATAAAAATGGGTGTAGTGGAGTAGTATAGTACCACTCACACTTTACGAAGCAGCTTTTTCAATACCCTTTTTTTTTTAATTATTATTGCGGTATAAAGATGCTAACTTTGAAAAGAAAATGACAACGACATGGTTGTTTTCTTTTTTGGGTTGTTTTTATTTTTAATTTTATTTTTTATTTTTGTGGATGTGTGTGATTGGTATTAACTACTATGATGTTGATGATGATTATAAGGTACTATTACTATTTCTGTTCAAGTGTTTTTGCTTTATACTGTTAGTATTATTATTTCCTTTTGTGGTTGTTACAGTCTTTTTTTTTTTGTTTCTGAAGCTTTCATAATGACTTTTTGGCTTAACCCATGAAAAAAATATATGCTTTTTTTTTTCTTTCTATATTTTGGGTTTATCATATTCTTGGGAAATTAGCATACCTGAGAAAGCTTATGACAAAGGTCTTAGTTTGTTCATGATATTTTTTTAATGCAAAACTTTGTGCTTTTTTAGGGTAAAAGGGGACCAAAGCTTTTTTCAATGTACTAGCAAGGTCCCTAAGGAAAGAGACTCTCTTATTATTGAATAGATTGAATTGAATTTGGCATCCATATTTGTTTAAACTTCAGCACCAAAGGCAGCATTTAATATATTGAATACTAGGTTCTTTCCTTCCTTAGATTTGAGCATTTATAATAAGGATGGTTTATTAGATTGATTGGTTTCTTGCATTTATGAATTGGAGGTTTGGTTGTTGGTCTTTTATTTTTGTTAAACTAAAATGAAAACGTGTGTCAAAATATTTGTTTTGTTGGAAGTTCAAATAAATATGTAGAGAGGTCATCATTTTTAGGGAGGTTGTTGTTGTTGTGGGGTCTCATTCAATGACCGACTCTTTGGCATTGCTGTGATAAATATTTATTGTTGGAATCAGAAGGTATGTTGAAAGTTAAGTTTAGTTAATATTGGTAAGTACACAAAGAGTGAATTATATACATCACACCTATAGGAGCAACCCCCTACATGCACAGATTAAATTACTAGTACAATGCCCTTGTAACTTTTTATGGAAGCTGGTTTTCCTTTTTTGGAGGTGGGGGATTAGTAGTAACCTGTAACACTATAGTAATGGTGAACTTTTTTTAATAGACAAATGTTAGTGGTTAATTTGTTAGCCGCATGATTGAATCTTGAACATCCCGGTTAATACTTCTTCAACGTCACAACTTATATCACTGAGCTACACTTTCGATAAGACGGTATTAGTAGAACTGTGTAGTGACATAAATTGACTAGTTGGGAGGTTAATAATAACATAGACAGTTAAAATTTATAAGGGTGATAGATAAATGACTCACCGTATTATTGATGGTGGGGACTGAATATATCAGCCTCAGAGATCCAACAACAATAAAATACAGCAACTTAGCTGTCTGTAAAGTCATGGATGGGATTTGTGGAACACTGTGGAGTCCACAGATTTTTTGCATTTCTGTCATTAGCTCTTTTGTCTTGGTTATTTTACACAAGATAAGGGTTCTACCAGGGGCATCTCAGGCTTGGAAATTAATTTTGGTAAATGATATGGTCAAATAATTCACACAAGTTTCTATTTTCTAAGCATTTATTTTGCTGTCAAAATATTTTTTAAGTATTTATCTTGTGTAGTGTTTTTCTCTGCTTCTAAGTAACTATTATCATTTGACTAGCGGTTTGCAGATTACTGTGATCATTTGTGTATGAATTTGTGAGCCCTTGTCATCATGGAGTGGAATGCAAAATCTCCCGGGCAATGGGACTGGGAACACTTATTCTTCTTGAATGCAAAAGCAACAGAAAATCCCAGGGTACAATCAACTGATTGGAGCGCGGAGACAGATCGAGAAATCAATGCTGGTGTTTTGTTTCCGTCGGGTGGTAGTGGTTATTCTGTGCATGCTTCATCCTCAAGAAGCTCGAAATCCGCTTCCAATAACTCATCATCAAATGGAGACAGCAACAGCAAAACATCGATGCTAAGTCAGGAAGGTTCTCAAGATGATTCAACTGGTAAGAAAGAATTGTCGAAAGGAGAGCCGATTGAAACTTCTCCAGCAGCAGAGCCCTCTGCTGTTGTCTCTGGTGACACATTGCTCACACTAAAGCTTGGTAAAAGATTCTACTTTGAGGATGTTTGTGCTGGAAGTCATTCCAAGAAATTTGATTCCTCTGCAGTTGATCTTTCGTGTGGAAAGAAAGGTAAATCGAGCAGTCGGAACTTGATGCATCCAAGCTGCCAGGTGGAAGGTTGCGGTATTGACCTCTCTTTGGCTAAAGATTATCATCGAAAACATCGAGTTTGTGACACTCATTCCAAATCCCCCAAGGTGGTTATAGCTGGTTTGGAACGTCGATTTTGCCAGCAATGTAGCAGGTATGTGTGACTTTTTCCAATGCTAATGACACTAACAATGATATTTTCAGGCAAATAAATGAATAATTATTTAAGAATAAAGCTTGGTCATTCACATTGAGCTTCCTGTCTTTCTGGTTTGTTTTAAATAAATCGGCTAACGATTTTCACTTAAACTATATTTTGAAGGTTCCATTCTCTGTCAGAGTTTGATGAGAAAAAAAGAAGCTGCAGAAGACGTCTTTCAGATCACAATGCAAGGCGCCGCAAACCTCAGCCTGAAGCAATGCAATTGAATCCATCAGCTCTGTCTTCGTCGTCCTATGGTATAGATCTCAAGAGTTGGAAACTTGATAGCTCACATCATTGCAGAGAATCATATGCATGTTGCAGTTTATTGGAATTCATTTTTCACAAATTTTAATAAGTCATTCTTCAACACTAGAAAGTGAAATACATCATTGGTATTATTACTGAAAAAACCAACCAGGAACGTTCTATTGGGCAATATAGTGAAAATATGTGTGCTTCTCTCATGAACTGACAATAAAAGTGTTTCAATATGTAATACTATATGATATGATTATGATGATGGCACTAAAAGTCCATGTCATGATGATAAAGAATTACATAAAAATCCATCTAATATATGTTCATTTTGCAGATGGGAGGCAAATAATGGGCCAATTTGCTTTTTCAAGGAATGCAACAAATTTAGCTTGGCAAGACATACACAGCAGCAAATTCCCTCAAACAAAAGATTTTATTCTCAAAACTCCAAAATCTTTTAATAAGACTGTCACTATACTGTCAGATGATTCCAGTGGTCTTCTTGCTTCCAAAGGCATAGGAACCAAGACTACTCTTCCAGGTTATTCTCTTTCTTTACAAATGAATGAGTCTCATGATTCCTCATAAAATTTATTTAGTTCAGTGGTTCATTAATTTAACATGTAGATCATAAATGTTTTGGTCATATTGATTCCTAACTAAGTTGTAGAAACAATTGTTGTTACAGGTATTGAAGACTCGTCTAACTTGTCTGATCCAAATGCTACACAAGATGTTAACCGTGCTCTCTCTCTTCTGTCAACAAATTCATGGGGTGCCGCATACCAAACTAAATCTCTCTCCCTAGAACACTCCAACCGAACGACCGGTTCCACTCCGTCCATTACACACACAATTGCTCCACGGTTTCCATTTTCGTCATCGGAATATTGGCACACCGATCAACAACAGGCCAACTCCAGCACCTGCATCTCGTTCTCGGGTTATGACAGTAACAATCGCTTTCAAGACTTTGAGCATTTCAGCACACCCTTTGATTCGGGTTTCCCTTGCAACCAGCTGGATTAATAAGTATGGTTATTCTCTTAAAACAAAAAACAAAATGAGTATGCTTCTTCCAATGGTCCCAACCCTATTATGTCACAGATATACTTATGCTTTTGTAGGGCCTAATTATCATCTTTTGCAATGTTGGGGGGTGTTTTATTTTTAAGAGTACAACAAATCAAAAAACTTGTTTGCATGTTGATTGGTAAACTACATTTTCTCAATACATTATTGCACTCATTTTCTTTTTATAATTCTTACCTTGCTCATTTATGCGCATTACAACGTTTAAACTTTCCAAACGTGGTGGTTATTTTGGACTTCATTTAGCATGCTCGTAAATTAATACAAAATAAAATCTACTGCTGAAGTTTAATCTACATCTAATTTTAAATAATTGCTTGGATGTTATTATTATTTTTTTTATTATCATATACAAAAATCAAAGTTAACTGGAAAACTTATTTTACCATTATTAGTTAGTTATTTTTATGGATAGATTAGTTTTGGAAATGCTCATGCGTCCAAAATCACAATATAATATCGTTTGATTGAGTGTGGTAGTTGTTGCTTACTACTATTTGCACTCTATAATTTATGAAGGTAATATTGATTTAATCTCTTGACTGCAAAACTATTTCGGTCTAAATGTTGGCTCATAGCATACGTGTATTATGTATGGTACACGATGGTATTTCATTGTACAACCAAGATAAATTCATGTATGTTGTCGATCTTATGACAGCTCCTTTTCAGCAAATAAATCTATCAACTTTTGTTAGGCGTAAAAATTCTTCATACAATTTACCGGAAAAAATTGCTACGTAGAAAAAGCAGCTATTTTTAGACCAAAATCTTTGCGTTTCATAAATCCATTTAAATTGATAATTGCTTATATGAAACATTAATTAATTGTTTGACACATCTTCTCAAATTTTAACTTCACTCTATGGTCTACAAGTTCTTATTTGCAAAGTTGATTGGACTAGAGCAGAAGATGCTGCTGCCAAAATGAACATTTTCTTACTATTCTTGGTGGAATAAAAGTTGTACTTTTTAAAGTTTAGAGTTGTAAATTTATTTACAGGTTACGAATATGTTTCATGATTTTTTTTTTCATTCCTCAATTTCTATGATGCTGAAACCTAAGTTTCCTCATTACATGAGATCTCGCCAGCATTGTAAACAGGATTCGGGGTAGATTCTAGCTTAAAGCATTAGTTGTATTTGCCATAAAGTCCCATGGAAGTTGCATGAAAATTAGATAAATAAGGCAATGCCGATTGTACTTAAGTTTAATGCATCTAACTATACGACAACCTTGTAAAAATTAATCACAATAATGAATCAAATTTAAACTATTTTTATACAAAATGCTAGTGAGTAATGGGATCAATCATGATGACACCCTTTAAAAATTTCCAACCATTTCTTTACGTTGCTGCACCATGTGCCCTTCAGACCAAAGTGCAGAGGGTAGCTCCTTCTTAACACACTGAATTCTTCATTTCTTCCCAACGGTCCTGTGCTTAGACTTAATCCAAAATAGTATAGAGCAGTGCTATGGTGAACATTTTAATGAACAAATAGAATCTAACTAAGCCCCTTGAATTGATTTACGTATAAGAGTTAGTCTTCAAATTTACCAATCCTAATTCAAATAATTCTTATGAACTAAAAATATAATGTGTAAATTTAGGGACTGACTCGTATGCTTATTTGAGGACTATATAGGAAACTGCAAGTAGAAAATAATTCTTAGGAGTAAGTTGCATATTAACTCCGACACTAGTTGGATAAACAATTCAATTAAACACTTATAACATGAGCGCTTATCGTATAAATGCTTATGCATAAGCAATTTCTATAACAAAAAATAAAATAAAATCAAACTATAACAAGAAAACTTTTGAAAATTAGCTGAAAACCATTTATGAACAGACCACAAGCTCTCAAAAACAGTTTCACAAGTATTGCACTCAAAATAATTGACATGGCTGATGCCTGACAGCCTAATTGATACCATTAATTATTCAAACTGACCTAGTTTTTACTAAATTTCTTGATAGTTGGTTGTCAGTGAAGGTCAGGTAGGAAAACAAAATATGAAGGCGTGATTAGCAGAAACTTCACAAAGATTAGCTCACCCAGTATTGAGCCAACAAAGCACTAAAAAATATTAGCACTCCGAGAAATCTAATCTCATAAGCAACGAGTGCTTATATTAAATGACCATTAAAAAATTTAGGATTGGTGTAAAAATAAACATCAATTAAATGACACGACATGCATCATCCACACAACTAACTACAAACAATGACACAGAAAAAACGGTTTCTGCAACGTGGACGCATACATCCTAATAGTGATAGGATAACAAGCAGACACTTCCAGCTAGATAAAACAGAAATGTGACCCAGAATAGTGAATAATCTAAAAACACTTGGAATCGTCAAATGCTTATGGCATCTATTCATCTTAAGTTATACTTAAAACAGACAGTTCAAAACCAAAAGGAAACTTAAAAACTGGAAACTGTAACAACCTTTCTGCCAGGAAAGCTGGCTGACACGTGCATCATAACAATCCACAAAGACCAAAATACCATCTCAGTTAATACAACAAATTGACACAGATAGAGAAGGTGAGTGACTTGACAACTTCTGCAATATAGAGGACAAGACTGACTGTCAGACACCCAAATTGAGCAATGCTGGATGACAACTCTGGACCTTCTCAACCCTCAAACATGTCCTAGTACTCACTGGAACAGTAAATAATTGCAAATTAAATATTGCAATGGAAATGGATAGATACAAAGGAAATCAAATAAGTATATATGTATATATAAGTTGCAACAAAAGAATCCAAATGACAGGAAGCATAAGCGAAGCTTTTCGAAACAACCCATTTAAACAACAACTTCACAACAGCTTTCCATTTGAAAATATTAACTATGTAACAAAGCTGCTCATGAAAAACCAATAGCTGTTGCAACCATGAGATAATGTTTGCAAATTGAAAAATCTTTACAAAACAAACCTGATCATTTTGATCTGGAGATGATGAGGGAGATTTTTCCGACTCAGCTGGCTTGTCGGCACCACAATTCTGCCTGTTGCACTTGGTTCGGAATGGGTAATTTATGTTATTACATTTTTCACACTTCCAGCTTCCCTCGGGCATCTTTTGCTCTGATTGGCAAGTTTAAAGCAAAGAAACACAATTATGAACTGTTGAATTTGTAAAAGACAAGAGCATCATTAAAATAGAGATAAATATGGGAAGCAACTTACTAGAGTTCTTGTCAGACTTTGACGTCTGCAGCATAATAATCATATCCAACAATGTTAAACATTAATCACAAATAATAAGCGTGGATGACATTTTTTCTAGAAAAAAAAATTACAATCAATCTACGCAATAGAGATGTAGGCAACATACCTGGGATCCAGGCTTGGGTGTGTTGCACTTTCTCATGTTGCAAACAGTTCTAAATGAGAAATTGACATTGCCACATTTTGGACATGCCCAATCATTGTCTCGAGTTGCATCTATAAGGACAAGAGTGGGTGGGGGGAAAATTATGAATAAAGAAACTTCCATTGGAACAAAAAAGAATGACATAAACCAAATATAGCAAACCTGCTCCCTTTTTCTGAGACATGTCATCACGAAAAAATCCTGGCCTAGTGCCCTGCAGAGGCAAGTATTAAACTACAAATTCCACTTTGCACCAAAAACAATCAAATTACACAATCTAACAACTTATTGTCACTTCAGATCACCGAGGGATTACAGATGAGAAAACATACATGAAATTAAGAATGCAAGACTGTATTTGCTAGGAAAAATTTAAGGCCATGTGATGGTGCAAAAATTAAATACTACAGCTTGATAAGGCCATTGTGTCCAACTGGGACGCATACGCAAAGGTACAGATATTGTACCGGATACGAGTGTGAGTATGGGATATTTAACAAAAATAGAATTTACAATAATAATAAAATGAAATAACTAATTTTCAAGCACAACAAAATATCATAATAAAAATGTATATCTGTTCAACATTTCAAGATTTTAGTGTGATTGTATACAAAGATCTTGCTTGTACAAATCAGCCGTACCGGTGCTACAGAGGTGACCAATAAAACAAACCTAACTGCAGAATGTGATAAATGATTCTTCAAGCGGAGATATAAGTGATAATGCAGATTAACTTTTTTCTTATTTTAAAAAAAAAATATATTGTCTTGTCACAATTTTTAAATAATTGACTTTTATATTTTAGTCCATACCACTGTTCCAGGTCCAATTGGAACGCCTAGGCCATAGCGATCCAATAGCTGAGGCATAGCATAGATCCCACCTGCCAAAGACAACCAACAAAAAAATAATATAATTGTAATAGATAGGAGCATATCTACAGAAGATAAAATTACGGAGGCAAGCAGGATATATAACATGAAATCAACAACTATCAATACAATTCCAATAGCTTCTTCGTTGTACCCCTTCTATCTGTTCCTTCATTACTTAAAAGTTAATTTAAGCATATAATATATCATTTTTAATAAAATTCAATTACTTGAATGACAGGAAAAGGGAAAAAAGAACATACCATTTCCCACCATTGGTCCACTAGTGTATGGTGCCGGTCCTGATAAATGCAATGGTCTATATGGACTGCCAGCAGAAAGACGACTTCCATAATTGTAGTGATACGCCGATCCTCCAGAAAATGGAACCTCATATGGAGGAATAGGTGATCCATTGAATAAAGAAGACCCATATGGTGGAACACCAAGATATATTGAAGGGGGAGCATTAGAGCCTAAATAAGGAGCTGAGGATGAATAGCCCTGGGGTGCTTGAAGAGGCTTGACAGCAGATTTCTGGAAAGAACAATGCACACTAGAAGATTAGGAGAAAATAGCTGCTTTAAAGGAGAGGAGATGCTAAGACCAATGCTCTTGTCCAGCCAAATTGCATATCTCAAGACTCTTGAAGAGTGCATAACAATAACATAGTTCATCAGTAAGTACACACTAACTATAACATATATGTTCATCCTTAACCATGCATTCCTAAACAATCGATTTCCATGCCTCAATATTTTCCCATCGATTTGGGAAGAACAACTCAAGAAACACAACAATGAACAGAACATAGGAATATCAAAGAATACACGAACCAATATTAACAATGGTGAAAACAAAGGATGACTATGACAAAGCTATCAATAAGATGACACTTTTTTGTTAAATAAAAGTAAACATTAAATATAAGATATTGGCAAACATCATACTGAATTGTGATCAGCAGGCCTTGGTTGGGTGCAGTTACGCATATTGCAGGTTGTCCTGAAAGAGAAATTGACATTGCCGCAGCTGGGACATGTCCAATCATCCTCCCTGCGGCTACCTACAAACAAAAACCAATTAAAATGCACCAGAGAACTGCATGAGAACACAGTGTCAGGCAAATGCAGCTTGAGTATTTTAAAGTTTTAGCAACTAAATAGCAATGTAGCAAGAGTTTTTATCACGGAAAGTAACATGGTAGAAAGTGTGACAGTGGGTGAATGTGCCTACCAATGCATAAATTGATTACAATATGGAAAATTATACATAAAACTAAGCACGGTAATTCCATGCAACAACAGATATGTGGAACTATCCATAGACATAAAACAAAAAACGAAACCAAATCGTGACTCACCATCAGTCCTAGCACGCTTAGCAGCCGAAGAATTTCTGTTATCAACCTGCAAAACCAAATAGAAGATCAAGATTCCAATCTTTAATCCGAACTATAAACGAACAACAACAATCACAAAAAAAAGAATAAAAAGAACTTGGACAATAATCAAATTGGTTTACTAGTCACGAATTGAATAAAAAGACACCAGCGAAAATAAATTAAAAGCCTAATGAATTGGACATGAGAATTATGAAAATTGGGAGGGATAATGGAGAAAACCCTAAATCGCGTGGGAGAAGCAAGATCTATGGTGTTAGGGTTAAAAGGAGATGAATCGAAGGGGGAATGAAGGAAAGAGAGGGGGGAGTTTTTACCTGAGACATGACGGTAAGCAGTGACTGCGAGGGAAAACCTAAGACCCGGAGATCCTTCTTCTATTTCTCGGTCGGGGCGGTAATGGGATACACAAAAACGATACCTCAAAAAGCCAACGTAAATAAATAATCTTTTTTTATAAAACAAATAAATACTCGTAATATTTTTTTATATCAAATCTACAAGTAATAATCTTTTTTCTTCACGCAAAATAATCTATCATTAGGCACTTGATTCTTCTTCATATTAAAATTATTTATAAAATTATAAGTTTTATTTAAAAGAGCATGCTACATAATATGTAAAGGTGCTTCCGTACAGTGATATTGATATTTGTCAGATTATAAATTTATTATATTCTTAATTATTTATTATTATATTTTATTTATTTATTTTAAATATAATTAATTTATATACATGATTAGCGTGATTTATTTTTCTTTTTTATGGTGTGAGTCAATCATAAATGATTTTCGACTTTTGTGCTAATAATCTATAAAGTTATTTTCATAATTAATTATCGACAAAAATTATAAATAATATTGCAATAAAATTTGAAAATAATGAGTAAATATAAACAAGTAATTTTTTTTGTTGTTG
>JBBPBT010000685.1:6257375-6290021 GCA_037974875.1 Cicer bijugum
TTGAAAATTTCTACATTTAATTTTATATGGTGTATTTATTTATTATATAAAAAGGTCATACTTATGAAATTCAAAATTATATTTAAAAAATTTTTTAACTTAAAAAAGTATTTATCTTCCATAAATATACTCAGATGATAATTGCTGAGATGTCTTTAAGGAAAAGTTATAAAAATATTTAATACGATAGACCATAGTTTTTTGTCGCAACTTTTTGTCAAATGATTTGTGATAAAACTCAATTGTAATTGTATTAATAATTACAACAATAATATTTTGTATTTTCAAAAGAGATATATAAAAAATAGTAAAATATTTTGGTTTCATTTTATATATTTGAAAATATCATAAATAAAATGATAATTATGTAGTAATTAAAAATAAGGCCAATGTATATATTAAAATTTGAGATTAGTTTGTATGTTTTGACACAGTAGAAGTTTCTACACATCCTTTTGATCAAATTAGACAATGATGTTGTTCTAGTGTGAATCACACACGTCTAAGTTGCCATCTCCATTCAAGATCAATGATGCTCCAATTTGGATGATGATTTAATATTTTGGGGTTTGTGTAAAATTTGACTTTTTGCGTTCTTTCCCCCAACATGCTTTTTTCTATGATAGATTTAATGTATAACAAAACTATATTTATTTATATGATTTTCTATGTCATTATTTATTTTTTAATTTTTAATATCTACAAATGTTATGTATAAAAAAATAAAATAATTTTGTTCATGCATATAGTTAATTATTAGATCAAAACATATTATGTATTAAAAATCTTTTAAGATGAAATTATTGGCACTGAAAAAACTTATTTCAGTTGGGATTTTCACCTATCAACTCATATTATTTAAATACTGATCTGATCCAACATTTAAAGAGACAAAACTTACGTCAATTCATCGTCATTCATATATGCAATATTATAATAAAGATTAAATATATTTTACGGTTTAAGTCTTGTATATTTTTTAGTCTGAGAAACAAAGTGTGGTGTACCTATAGTTAGGGGATTTATCAATTGATAGCACATCGAAGGTTAAAAATGAGGCATGCTTTCTAATTATAGAATTGTGATTACTCTGAAGGCGACTACTATCTTACAAGTTTGTAATAAATTTTTCATTCATGAAAATAGAGTCATGAGTAATTTTGAAGGGATTTCAAAAAGTATAGTTTTGTAGCATTTAAGAAGAAATGGTTGTTGTACAAGATTTGTAACAATCATAACATAATATGTAAATGTTAAAAATTATAATTCATTTTTGAATTAAGACTAAATGTACTCTATAAATGATGGTGAAGTAAAAGATCTATTATAAAAAAATTTGTGTAATTTTTTCTGTTTTTTAATCTCTTTACAATTGTGATTATCTGTTCATTAGTTTATATTTTGAGTGGTTAAAAGCGAAATTCAATTTTAATTTTGTTTATATTTTAATAATAAAAAGCTCATGATATTAAAAATTTAGTTTAATTCTTTCTATATTTTGAATTGTTGATTGAGAAAATTGTTTTTGAAGAGATATCAACAATTGATAATTGTATTTAAAAATGAAATTTTTATTTATTTAATTTTTATATCATTTGTGTATTTCATTAAGCACAATTCTAGTCTATTTCTATTGAATTAGTCATTTCTATTGTTCTTGATTCAATCAAATTATATTGTGATTAAAATTGTCTTTTGATTAGTGTTATTAATTGAAATATCATTAGAATTTCAAAGTGATATATCTAATACGAACTCTATCTATTGAATTTTTTATAATCATGAACTCTATTCAACTCATTTTTTTGAGTTAAAGGACAATTTCGATTAATCTTTTCAACAAGCCCAACCTTATTTAAAGTGTATGGTCCCAAGTAAATGTTCCTTTTGATAAATATCAATTGGATGAGGTACAAAAAGTGATCATGTGCCGTGTTACACGCATAAATAAATCATAAGCCATTGAGACACTATCTTCCTTCACCTATTAAAATGATAATTAGCATCTCCAAATTCATGGGATCAAAATTCTATTTTTCTTCCTTCCATCTCTTTCAAGCAAAACAAGTTTAAGAAGAGAAGACAAAAAATGTAAAATATATATAGAGATAAATTAATAAAAAAGGTAGTTGGAGAGAAATAATTGGAGACCAATTTCAAATGCATGAGTGGTTGGTTGCTCCATGTCGACTTGGGTTATCTGATTAGGAAAACCTACAAGTATACAGAGTGGTGGATCCCCCTTATGCATATGTTCAATCAGCCTATTTCTTGTGATCATCTCTCCCTTTTGTGGCATGATCTCAATTATATGGACCAAAATATTTGGTATTAAAAACAATCCTTGGCCTTGGCCCTTGAGTCAAAAGGAGAAGACAACCAAATGATTTGGTACCTAACACACTAAATATATAATTTGATTATGCGAGTTTCTAACATATCTTAAAAAATATATTTTATAGTGAGACATGATTAGATACATGTATAAAAATATTTGAATTCAAATTAAACCAATGAATATTTTATTTCCGGATATAAGACTAAAGACGTATGTTTATTCATTTAAAATTTTAAACAAACTAACAACAAATTTTTAAATAAATTTTTGCCAAGACAATTAATGTTAGCAAGTGGTGAGTTTTCTAAAAATGAATTTGACACGTTTATTTCATGTATTTTTTTATTTATTTAATGATTGTAATTAAATAATAATGTAAATATTTTTTACATTAATTAAAAATATATATAAATTATTAATTTTCTAATAAAAAAAGTAGGCGTTTCAAATGGCTGACACATTCAATTTTTTAAGGTAATATTAATTTTTTTTATAAATTATAACCACTAGTAATATTTGATGCGCTATTCTCAATTCAATATGTCAATTAAGTAAAAATAATTGATGCATTGATCTCAATTTAATATTTTTCACTATATTTTTATGGTAATAATAAATAAATTAATATTTTATAATGATAATTTAATAAATTATGATTTTGTTGTAATAGCTAACATATCACTATAAGAGGGGTTGCATAGAGATATTAGAGTTTTTAAATTTTCCTTTGAATATGTATCATCTAAGAGAGGGTGAAGATCAAAGTGTAGTAATTTAAAAAATTTAATAAACAATTAAATATAGAGAGGAGAGTATAGATAATGACAAACCAATATTTGTATTGGTTCACTCAATGAAGACTACGTTTAGTCCTCACAAACTTGTGAGTTTTTACTAAGGCTCAAATTGACATATCCTCTTTACGAACCTCTTTTCAAAGTGTATGTTCATAGCCTCACCAGACTTACAATTTATTTTCCTTTTTGATTACAAATGTTGCCAAGTTTAGAACAACTTGGAGATTACAAAAATAAAAGATTGATGATGAAAGTATAATATTTATCTTCACAATAACTTTCTAAGATGATATTCTAAAAGATATAGTTTAAGACTATAGAAAGTGTAAAGAGAGGATGAGATTGATCTTCTTAACTTTGAGAAATATATTCTTAGTAAGTATTTGTTGTATCTTGAGCTAAAGAGATCACTTCCTTATATAGAGTTCATGAACCTCTATTCATGAACAAAAAGACTTTGATGACCGTTAGACCTTTTGAGCAAATATCCAAGGTTTCTGTTATGATTTACAATAATACCATCCAATTGTCCTTGACAATATGACCTCAAGAGGATGAGTTTGCAGTTCATCCTCTGATTGGAGGTTCAACCTCCCTTGAAAGTTTTACATGAGTTGTCATTGATTAGTTTGTTTTTTCCAGTCTTTTAGGGTTTGTCTTTTCAGGTTAGATGATACTTTTTTCTTTTTGACTTTTCTCTAGGTAAGAGGATGAATATTCAGCTGTTTATCATCCTCTTATCGTTAGCTTCTGACTTGTATCCTCATTTTCTTGAATTGTTTATCTCATTACTATTTGTCCTTTATCTTCTTCTTATTTTGACATGGATTCATTTTTATGTGATACTGGATATTCTTTAAATGGTTCATCCTCTTGAATGTCTCTCATCTAGTTTGCACAACATGTTTAAATTAAATCAACTTCTTCTTTTTATCAAGATGATGAGAAATCTATTTCTTAATTTGAATACATTCAAGAACACAAATTAGACATTTAACATGATCATAATCATTAAATAATTTTATTATCATTAAAACTATTTAAGAGGAATTGTGTCTCAATATTTATACATTTTTTAATGATATGTTTGGAAATATATCAATTATTGTGAAATAGATAAAGTAAATAATAATTAATACTAATAATAATACGCCTTAGTAATTAAACTATTGTACTATGAAAAATATTTAGTGGACATTCAAATATTCATTCGACATCGTTAGATAGAAAGAAATATGAATAATAATATGAGAAATATGTTATGTTTGGATATAAAAAAATAAGTATACATCCAAACACCTATTTCACCGGTTGACAGAAAGATGTTAATGATGCAATAGAAAGAATAATATTGAATAGTGAAACTCCAATTGTCCATCGCCAACCCGTCCCACTCAAGAGGCCCAACCAGTTTGGATATTAAGTCCTGAAATTCCTTCGAAACCAATTACTTAAAAAAGAATCTCTTCCGTTCTTTTTCATAGAATTCAACCATCTCACTCTCACTCGCTGCCAATTCTCTCTCTCTCTCTCTCTCTCTCTCTCTTTCTCTCACTCCCATTCCATCATTTGACAAAATCAAACCACCTTCATCCCCTTCCCTTAACTTTAATTCCAAGACTCCCAACCTTTTACAACCTAATAATAAGAAATTAACCCAATCCATCTAACAACATAACACACTACATTATTATTTTTGATACACATATGTAACAACAAAACACATCCCTTTCAATATGAAGAACCGTTATCCTCTCCAAGAGAGAAAGTGGTTCCTCGGTTTAACAATAGTTGGATTAATAGGAGCGGTTTTATTCATAGTCACAGCGATCACAACCTCCGATACGTCGTCGTTTCACTGTCCAATTTCATCCGGGATCCGAACCCGTTCAAACGACAATTACGACCCGACTCCGATCCAACTAAGGGCAATACTCCACTACGCCACGTCACACGTTGTTCCTCAACAATCGGTTTCAGAGATCAAGATCAGTTTCGATGTTTTAAAATCCTATGGTCGACCCTGCAATTTTCTTGTCTTTGGACTCGGCCATGATTCACTTATGTGGGCCTCATTTAATCCAGGTGGCACTACGCTATTCCTTGAAGAGGATCCAAAGTGGGTCCAAACTGTTTTAAAAGACGCACCGGGCCTTCGAGCCCATACCGTTCATTATCGGACTCAACTCCGTCAAGCCCAAACGCTAATCTCTTCCTACCGCTCCGAACCTACGTGTTCTCCTTCCAAAGCTTTCCTACGTGGCAACAAAGCGTGCAAGCTTGCGCTTGAGAATTTGCCCCAAGAGGTTTACGATACTGAGTGGGACCTTATTATGATTGATGCGCCTAAAGGCTATTATGCGGAGGCGCCGGGACGTATGGCCGCCGTATTCTCCGCCGCTGTTATGGCCAGGAATAGGAAGGGATCTGGTGTGACGCATGTGTTCCTGCACGATGTCAATCGTAAGGTGGAGAAGCTTTATGCGGAGGAGTTTCTTTGTAAGAGGAATTTGGTAAAGGGTGTTGGAAGGCTTTGGCATTTTCAGATTCCACCGTCTAATGTTACCGATGCAACTCGTTTCTGTTAATCTCGTTATCGTAGTTACTGTTCATCATTTTTTGTTTTTGTCATTGTTTTGTTATTAGATGATCAAGAGAGAATGGCATGCGCGGATAGAAACAGGGTACCATACCATGTGTTACAGATTTACATTACATTTTTTATTTTTTTATTATTATTTTTACAATACTATTATTTTTTTGTTATTGCTAAATTTTGGGGACAAAAGGTATCACCGACTTGCAGATGATGCCAATGTCATGAAATTGCCATTCTACCTTTTGCCGACAGGAATGGGTTATGGGCATATTACTGCCAATAATTTTTGATTCAATACTTTGGCTGTTGCTGGGAAACTAAGAAAGGTTTCTAGTAATACACCGTTTACGACAACCTACTTTTTTTCCTTCTTATCTATAATTTCTTTCATGTAAATAACCGCATTCAAAAGGAAAGTAAGAGGAAAAAACAGAATATAAATTGAAGAGAGATTAATTGTGTAGAAAATACGAGGAAAGAAAATAGTATAATATTAAAATGATAAAAACAATTTAAAATAGATAAAATTTCTTTATTTGTTTTCAATTCACACCAATTTAACTCTTGTTATTTTTAACATCATTTATAAGTGTCGTTAATATTGTAATACTCAATCTAGATTTTTCTATTTTATATCATTGTTTTATTAGTACTAAACAAAAGAAAATATTTCAAAATACATGTTTTCCTTTCCTTGTAGCACTTTTATCTTCTATTCCCTTTATTCTAAATGTTGTGTAAGAGTAATTCATACATAATTATTACATATGACATGCAAAAGAAAACTAAATTTGAACATGCGTCCTCAACACACTAAACATATCTTTTAGCATCCGAAATATATTTATGGAGCACAGTACTAGTACCTTACTTATAACTGTTTTAATGTCATGTATGCAACACCATGTTTTTGATACATTGTCTTATTTGAGCCTTTATAATTTTGTTATTTGTAAAAAAATACTTCGATAGATAGAAGAGTGTATATATTGTTTATAATTTTCAAGCAATGTAAGATTTCTTTGGTATACCAAACAAATAGCCCCAATTCAAGGCTAATGGGCTAAAGGAAGTGTTGGCACTCATGCACAACTGATTAATATAATAGGTTTGATATATTACTGATTCAATCGATACTTAAGCGTAATCAATATTATAAATTCAAATATGTGTAAGTATTCAAATATTATGGCCAACCAATACATGTAGTGACTTAAAACGAATTTCAACGAGGTTTAAAACAAATTTTATAAATTTTAACATGACATCACTAAATTAATATAATTAATGTCATGTAATATTTAACTTTCAATTGATTTAATATTGTTGAGATAATATTAAATTTAGAAAATATTTATATGTCTTAATTTTAAAAATGTTACAATCAGAGACATTTTCAAGAAGTAAAATTTTTTTTAGGTCATTTTGTTTTTTATGGAAACCTAAAATTGTTGGGCCTTATCAACAACATGCTATTTCATATATACTTTAATTTTATCTTGTAGATATTTTATTATTTAATATTATTAATTTGAATATTTTGAGTTGATTCACAAATTTAATCATTTTAATTTTTAACGAGTTTGAATTTATATCATGTATTATATCAATTTAAATGAAAGGATATATGTTGAAAAAGTGAATGAATATTATTTTGTAATAAAAAATTCAAATAATGGTGTACGGTGGAAGATATGGGAGGTACTTCCATCGTAGCTTCAACCTTCGATAAATTGAGTGGATGGCGATCAGTGATAGACAAAAAGCCCAAGCCCATGACCCAAAAATAATGCCAAAAAGGTGACAACTATGGTACTAGAATTTTATTTGGTATAAGATTCATGATATCTATTCCGTTGAAATCACGTAAATTGTTTTCGACATATGGCACTAGTAACCATAAAATTTTTACGTAAATAAATTAAAAGTCTAAGTTAATTTCTCTTATGGTACTAGTACCCATTTTTTTCGGTGATTATTAGAGAATTCTTCAAAATAAAACTCTCGATTCATTTTTTTTAATAAGGTATCCCGACAAGTTATTATAAAGACTAATATCTCAATAATTGAGATTTATTTAGAGATTTCACATCTCTTAACATATGTTTTACCATACATAGTGACTAATACTTACAAAAACTTAAATTTCTACACTTGTGCTGCACCATGTTTCCATATTGCTAACTTGTTTCTTTACGTTCTCTTGAGCAAGGAATACCAAGTGTTAAATATTAATCTCCTCTGTTTTACTGCTTCTTCTTTTCTCCTCAATCAAACATGAGAAACTCTCTCTATTTTAGTTCTTTACTTTTCTTTTTTTTATTTCTCTTATAAGTGTTAGAAAGATCATCAGGAAAAAAATTGAAGGAGAAAAAGAAAAGATGAACAAATTTGGAAAGAGAAAATGAACAAAAGTGACGATATTTTAAATATTAGCTTTGTCCTAAACTCATTGTCTTTCATTTGCATTCCTTCTGTTTAAGAAATGATAACTAAAACTCAGTTGAAATAAATTATACAGTTTCTGGGCTAGTTGATTTCTTAATCAAGAAGACGCATATTAAAAGAAAAGACAAAAAGTAAGCAAACAAATATTGCTGGTTAAAGATACCTATCGTAGCAGAAGAGTAAGGTAAGATATTACAACCAAAAGTTGGAATACACCCTTCACATCAGAATTTTCTTTATGCCCCGGAATGGATTTTCATTTTTGTGTCATGATAACGAAAGGTAGATTACTCAAACGAAAGAACATCATATTTTTTAACTATAAACAAAACATAGCTATTAGTGTAAGACATTATTACCCTTTATTACGGTATTGTAGATTCGAAAATTTCATCCCCAACTTAAATAAATAAGTAGTATATGTGAATAGTGTGGCAGAGGGGAGACCCACGGAAGAGAATCGTCCTGGTTATTATGATCTTACGAGATAATAAGGGTGGATGCACACTACTATACAAGGGTACAGACATTTCATAGCATGTAATACCACCACTGTCCTTTTCCTGTTTCGTACACTCAATAATGTATAATTTTTTTTTATTTTTTAGGAGAATTAATATGCAATCAACGGAATCAAACAGGACACCTAAAAGTTACCCAAAAAAAAACACAGGACACCTAAAATAATGTCTATAATCATATTATAATTATTCGAAACAAATCATATTAAGTTACATCTTCAGAGAATACAGAAGAGATCCAATATGCACCGTCTTATAACAATATCGTGGATTAATCAAAGAACAAAATCATCCTAACCACTAGAAAGCATGGATATGTCAGTATATCAATTGGAAACACGGCATCCTATACAAAGTCTAACATACTACAAAAAGTATTTCATCCTGTCATCCCTCCTCATGGCATTATATACAGCTTGGACCTGAAAAATACAACAAAATTCAATATCAAGGTATATTCACCCAGGATAGTTTACATGGAGACACAAATAATAGATATAATTGCATGTTCTTTAAAAAATAAATCCATATTTAGCAAGAAAAGAACGATAAGAAAAGGTAGAAAAGGATCACTTCAGAGAGAGGAAGAGAAAAAAAGGGATCAAGCCAGAAAGACCTGTTCGCTGGAAACAACTTGGACTGGCCCAATGTTTACAGACACATATTTGCCCCTTGCTGATAACTTGTGCTTCACACGTCCCTGTAACCAATATTTTAACATTGATGAAACATGAACACCAACCACCAAATATAAGTATAAATGTAACACATTAATGAGAACTGATCCTGCAGTATTTCACACTATTCATATACTTGTAGGAAATCACAGCTTGCCCAGTAAAAATTATATTTCAAATTTTAAATCAATGCTCTCATATATTTCATGTGATCATAACAAGAAGTTGGTAAAGAACTCAGAGTTGGTCAATTTTGCAAGTTCTTACTTATGATGGAATACTTTACATATTCTCATAATTTTGGTGTTCTTTTAAGGAGCAACCAAATTCATCATCACCCACCAGGACACATTTATGAACCTTAATGTTTAAACGTTTTGCAAATCATGTCTACCACACTACTATGGTAGGTATTCTGCACAAAGCAGGTAAAAAGCATATTCCTGTTGACCATCCTGTGCCAATTCTAAACATGACTCAGTGAAAGGAAACTGCCATACAATTAAAGGCTAGCAAAAAAATTGCTTATTTTGGAACAAAGATCATGAATTATTATCCGAACTTTTAAGATTTTTTTTAATCCACTCACAAATAACAAACAAACCCTTCTAAGTTCTAACTTAGAACTTAGATTCTAACCTTTGACTGATGTTGGGTTACAACATTATTCTTTACATCACTAAGTCTCTTTCTCCCTCAATGTATGTATGCGCACGCGATACACGTATGCGAGTATGTGAAGGAGCGCATGGCACATGCATGTATGAGAGAGAAGCCATATAATTTTCAGGAGTATAAACAGATGATGATTATTCAGTTTGAGCTCCACCAATCAGACAAAAGTGCAAGTGAGAACTCTCTGAAAAAGTGCACGTGCTTTCATTCTCACATTGGCAACTACTAGATGAGATTTTTGGAACCATTTATAGCTCACATTGGCAATCATGAGTGCATGCTCAAAAGTCTTTTCATAGTGTGAAGCCTTCTCATCAGAATCCTTCATAATGCAGGGTCATGATTCGTATCCTTTGTCCCATTTAGTGCCTCACTCTCTTCGGAGATTCATTCTATGTTTTTAACCTCAATGGTAAAATGTAAACCAAACGGTAGCTTGATATAGTCGACAGTTTAGTCTTGATACAACTACTGACGAACAACTCAACCACCTTATAGCCAGAAATATTTAGCAAATAAAATGAAAAAAATTAATAGGCAATCTTAGAACCACCACAGCAGCCAAACTATGCAAAAATCAAAATTTGCAGCCTACACTGGACTTCTAAAGTCAGCCGTAAAGATATTGAATAGTTACATGGAATGCAATAGACATATTATGGTCCTACCTTTGGGTTGCTATTTAACAAGTCAAACAAAAAAATTATGTTATCCACCAATAAGCATCAAATCAAATGTTAAAATGCAGCCAAGTTACATAACAAGTAAGATTGAAACAAAACTAGACACCTTACAGTAATAACAACAAATAAAAAGAAAACTTTTTAGCAATAATATTTGGTATGCTTATGTTAGAGGTTCTATTGCAATTATAAATATCAGTCACAGATCATACTTCTCTAGGATAAGAAAGTCAAGCTATGCTCACAAGAAAAGATTGTTGCAGAGAGAACAATACAAACATAATTTGAATCATACTATAAATTAGTACATCAATCAACAACCATAACTCCCCAATAAATAGGTTCAATATCCAATTTTGCAGAGATATATAAAATATACCTGAGGAATTGGCTGTTGGATTACAGATTCGACGGCAACAACCATGGCTTGCACGAAATCATCACCACCGGTTCCTATCGCAGTAAACCCCCTATCAGTTGGGTATGAATTCACCTGCATAGCACATTATATATAAGTATTTATTACTGTGATAAAAAGACACAAAAGTGTAAAGTGTGACAAGGTGCATATATGAACATGAAGCTAAAAACTAACACTAATGTAATTCAAACAAAACTACTAGTAATCAATGAACACCTTTTTGTCTAAAGCAAGCCATTCATTCGATTTATCATCCGTCACAGTTCCTCCAATAACCATGTTCGTAGTTTGCCCAATCCTCCCTTCTGTCTTAGATACCTCTACAATTATTAACCAATCAAACAAAATTTTATTAACTTTTGTTTCAAACTCATTAATAAAAAATTAAATTAAATCAAATGATTGAGATTTGAGAATATAGAAGAACTACCTGAAATGGCTTTCAACACAGCTTCTTGAGGAGGACCTTGATCGTCGTGAAACGGAGGCGTATCGTTATGAGAGCAACGTAAAACTCCCCCATTAACACGGTGAAACGGACGAACCTTAACGGTTTTGAAAAGAAAGCCACCTCTCTTATTCGGATTGAGATTAAAACGCAAGGGTTGAAATTGAAATTGAAATGGTTCCACAATAATCGCCGAACGAAGCATGCTCCTGCACGCCATTTTCTTTTTTGTTTCTATGTGTTCCTCCTTTTCCTTCTTCAGCTTTGAACTCTTTCAAAACACAGATTTTTTTCGATAAGGACCAATTTGAAATGTCAATAATACCCTTGTATATAACGATTATTGTGAGGGTTTTATTGACTTTTGAGCTCGAGATTATTTATTTTTCGTACTTCGTTAATTTTTTCTTTTGCGTCTGTAACCTAACTAACTCTTTTCGGTTCGGGTACATTTTCCGATGTACGGATCGGAGAATAACCGAGAAGATTCAGATCGAACGGCTTTCAGAAGAGCAGAGAAGAAGTACAAGCTATACTACGATAACAATGCTTCTTTCAAGAATAAAAAGTATTTAATCCTTTATTCTGAACGTAGTTTTGGTTTGCACTTTGTTGTTACTTTTAAATCCTAATTGCATTTTTTTTCCTCACAGGAAAAAACAACCTAAACCGGTGGACTTAACAGAGGTATTTGACTTCAGATCAATTCTAGAATGTCATCACCGCAACGGTGAACTTCCTCCTGATGTTATCGTTCTTCAGGACAAGTTCAGTTCTCCGGTGTTCTCTTTGCAAAATCGTCCTGGTATTTTTCTTCTTCTTCTTCTTCTTTTGCTACATGTTAGTTTGAGATTTAACTAATTATCGATTAATTAGAAATTAATAACATGAACATTTGCAAATTTGGGACTAACTAGCGATATAACTGATTGGAAACTAACTTATGACAACAAGTGCATTTTTAATTACCCGTGATAAGTAAACTAAGGTCATGTTTGGATTAAATTATTTGAGCTTTTCTACCAACATAAACACTTGTGTTCCAAATTTGCTACAAGTTAGTTTCATAAGTACTAAAATGATAAACGTCTATGCTATAAATGCTCAATTAAAGCGTTTATCCAAACGGGACTTAAATTAACTCAATCACACGTGGTGATGCTTATTGTGCAGGCTTTTATTTTATCCCTGGGGCATTAAGCATAGAGAAACAGTGTGATTTGATAAGGGAGAGTTTGACTGATTTTCCGCAGCCACCTAACAGAACAAATCACAATGCCATATATGGTCCTATACATAATTTGTTTCTTGCTGCTAAACAAGGGAAAGTTTTGGTTGAAGAGAAATCACCAATTACCTCATCTGAACCTGGTACTGATTTTGGTTGTCCGGATGGTAAAGAATGGAAGTTTACCACAGAAAAGGAAGCTTCCTTGAGAAAATGCAGATCAGTTTCTGGTTCTGCTTTGCTGCGGAAGTTGCGATGGAGCACTCTTGGCCTACAGTTTGATTGGTCCAATGTGAGTTATGATTCATGCATCAGATGTTTTTCAGCTGCATTTTTAGATTTAAATTTTTGTTATATGCTTATTTTGTTTGGAATAGACTAGCATTAATCTCCTAATGTGAATTACATTTTTGCTTTGGAGTACTAGTTGCTAATGGTATACTAGTAGTGCTTTGCATTCATTCGTTTTAGCTAGACTGCTAGAGAGAGGGGGACCCTCTTTTTAATTGTGACTGAGGTACAGGAAAAATGTTTCTAAAAACTTGCACCACAAATCCAATGTCTCAAACTCAATGTCCTTGTCCTTGTAGCATGTAACATGCCTGCTTAGACAATAAATTTCTGATATTGATGATTCATCATTGTTATTTAAAGATTGTTCACATATGCCTTAAATTTTGTTAGCAAGTAGATATCCATTCTACCCTGTTACAATGATGTCAAACAAAACTTTTTTAGGTAAGGTTATTGATATTTAAAGTTGCATCACCTTGATGGGCCCGTTGTTGCTGGGAAATTTCTCAATGATTATGTTTATGTACAGCGAAATTATAACATGTCTCTCCAACATAACAAAATCCCTGAAGCACTCTGTGAGCTCGCCAAACGATTGGCAAAACCTGCATTGCCTGTTGGTGTTGAATTCCAGCCTGAAGCTGCAATAGTAAATTACTTCGCGTCAGGTTTGCTTAAAGCAAATTTTAATTTTTATTGTGAATTTTCTTGTGTGATGATTTTATCACCTCCTCTTTTTCACTCCATTTTTAGGTTGATTTTGATTCACTACAGTTTTTATGTTTTATATTTTGCTAAAACTAATGTTGAGAGAATTGATTTTAAGTAAATTGATTTCTGTTTGAGAATGGTTTTTAAAGCAAGTTTGGAAGAATCTATTTTTTTGAATGGGAAGATATGATTATATTTTAAGTTTGAATCCTTGGCCTGTCTCACATCAAGAATACATTATTCTCAATGCAAATGTAATTCTACTAACAAAATATCACCTTTGGTTAAGAATTAAGATTCTGCCCACCACATATGTGAAAATTTATTGTCCCAATGCACTTTTTGTCAAAGTAAAGATTTCTAGCTCCTACCAAACTGGTGTTTGGGAGCTTGCAAAATCTAAATCAAACTGATGTTTAGCTAGTGTACAATTTTGATTCCTGTGAACAAAAAATGTTCCAATCGTTATGTTTTCAAAACGAGCACTATGTGTAAAAAAGTAATACGTATCAGCAGTTTTTTGAACACACACCATATAATTCAGTTATTGACCTCTCACTTCGGTGTATATATTAATGTTATTGCAGGTGACACGCTGGGTGGCCACCTCGATGATATGGAAGCAGATTGGAGTAAGCCCATAGTTAGTTTAAGGTATTATGCCTTTGGACTCTCTTGCTTTTTATTTTCTAACATGTACTAGGATGATGAATCCGTAATATTTTTTTGCCCTTGTTGCCTCAGCTTGGGCTGTAAAGCTATTTTTCTTTTGGGAGGAAAAACTAGAGAGGATCCTCCCCTGGCAATGTTCCTTCGAAGTGGTGATGTTGTACTCATGGCTGGAGAAGCAAGAGAGTGCTTTCATGGTAAGTATTAAATCCTTTAAAGAGATAGGTTGTGAAATATCCAGCCTTATGTATTAAATTTGAATTTTAAATGAAACCATCTCATTCTCATGAAACTATATTTCATCTTCATGTTATGCTGTTAGCATGGCTTAGTGCCTCTTTTTTGAAGAAAAAAAAAAGTCTTATTTTGATTTGTTTAGCTTCAAAACTATGTTTAATATTGGAAATTGGTCTTATTCATAGGTGTTCCTCGGATCTTCACTGATAAAGAAAATGCTGAAATAGGCCATCTTGAGACACCGCTGACGCACGAAGACGATATTTGTTTCCTAAAATATATTCAAACTTCTAGAATCAACATCAATATCAGACAGGTTTTTTGAGTAGTATTTTCTTATTTAAAAGTAAAATTTTGTTTGATTATGAAAAAAGAAAAGATATAGCATTTCTTGTGGCTTTTATGACAACTGAGTCATGTCCAGCAAACATGTTTGCAATGTACCAAAATGGAGAAGTGTATCGATTAATATAAAGTTGATAGATAGATAAGTATATACACAGGCAAAGCGGTAAAAACGCCGCAAAAGATTATGAGTTGTTATTTTCGAAAATAGTTGATGTTACAATGGCAGTGAACAGGCTGGATTTTATAAGTAATTGATAGAAATGAATATCATCGACAATGAGTGAATGCTGAAATCATTATAAATTATCAAAATGAGTTGACGTTAATGTTATCACAATACAACATGTGGAGACCTAACCTAGATAATTCTAGTTGAATAAAGTGGGTCGATTATTTATTTAGGCTATCATTTGTGTCAACTTCTATTCCCAGAAGCTCTCTTTTTTATGAAACTATAAAATGACATACGAGATATAAATAATCCTATTTAACTACTTATTGACATCTCATGTAATACATGAATACCGAAATAAGACTCAACAATGTGAGAACTTCGCTACCGAGGGAACCTTCTCTATAGCCATAAATTATATTAGCACTGCCAAGAGATGTGGAAAAAGTTTATGGTCTGTGAAGGACTAGCGTGCAATCAATCGGCTAGTATAATAATAGCTATTAGTCATAATCTGAACCGCACATATGGAGTCATCTTCTGCGGTGTCTACTTATTTCACGAATTTAGATTAGCAGTTCTTGTAAGAGACTTTCATACGGTCACGGTATAAAAGACAAAATAAATGGTCCCCATATTTATCTGGTATTTAGACTCTTTACCGCTTTCTTGCCTGCTTGAACAATCTACATATTGGGCCAGGTGGCCAAAAAAATCTTCCACATTGAACTTGAAATTGAATTACCTCATTCATTCATCAATACATTATTCACCTATTTTACCTTATTCAGAAAAATACCTTCTGATTTACCATAAAAACGAGAGAAAGTATCACATGCAAAATAAGTATTGCTTCAGAAAAATAATCTAAACAATAACAGCAAAATTTTCTTTAATACATATTTAAAGTGGTTTCACTATTTGGCCACGACATTCGAGGGTTGTATCTAGTATAAATTGTTAGGTCAGTCAATCATTTAGAGTGCCTACGTCCTTTGGTATTGACGCTGAGAGATAACTGTGTCCGATACCAAATTGTATGGCCCTTGTGTCCGAACTCAAAGAGCCAGTTGCGATGATCGAGCTAAATAATTTAAGGAAAACGAGCTACTTACTGGACACTATAACTAGGGACCGACCAACCAAGAAGATGGACTAGCTAGGAAGGGATATTTGCGTATACCTAAGAATTGTTCGACGACAAACTCGTTCCATAAGCATAGTCAACTATAACGCCAATCATTATCAATCACATTGAACATTCAGTGGGGACCATACACCTTAAATTATGGTTGGGTCTGATGCAAATAAGGGTCTCAACCCTAGAAAGGAAAACAAATTTTACCTATATTTCTAATTACTAAGTGTAACGGTATGGGTCATCAAAGCCCAAATCCATCTAATATGATTTGATCAATAAATGACCCAAATTCATATTTAATCCACCAGATGAACAACAATACGACGCCAACAACGACATATCTATGAAGTTGAAAACTTGACAGTTTAACTCCTAAACCATTATCATTATACACATCTAGATTCAGTGTATAACAGACTACACTAACTTCATGCCACCTCGTTTCAGAGCTAACACAGATAGTGCAACTAAATTGGGGATAATACTCAGATCCAAGGAGCTCATGACAATTATAAATAGGGGACTTAGGCCCCCAGGTAAAATCACCCTCATTCACACTAACGCTTAGCAAAATAAACTCTACTTTTCTCTACCTTACTTGGCATTTAAGTGTTTTGGAGATATTTTGCCCCGCATTGGAGACGTGGATACAAAGTAAAAGTAGGCAAATCAACCATCAATTTAGGTGTGATTTATGTGCACCTCATACAGGAAAACTGAGTTATCCTCTAATTAGGATACCAATAACTTTAATTACCATAATGTCATAGATTTGTGTTTTTTTATTCTGATAGTAAGTAAATAAGACACAATTGTGAAATCTCAAATTTGACTTTGATATATAATATTTAACTTAATAATATTAATATTTATTAATAAATTAGGCTTTGCAGGCAAATTTATGTTTTTTATATAAGGACAAGTAGAATCCTATATTTAGTTAATTTTTGTACTGAATTATATTTTACTTACTAAAAGATAGTTTATATTATAAATGGCGTGTTAACATTAAAAAGAGAATGTTTTACACGATAGTTTATCTTAAAATATCATAGCATTAAAAAAAGGCGTGTGAAGCTTTTTATTAATTATGTTAAATTCAAAAAAAAATTGGAATAAGCGTCCATAGAAGAGAAAGCACAATTGAAAAGGAGAAGATTGCACTACCCTCCAAGACTCGAAACGCCAAACTTGTCACAGCCACCAAACCGAGTGTCGTCAACGTGTACAATTCCGCAACCACTTTAATTATTTATTTTTACTTATCCAGCACTCCAAATTAAACTCACAAAAAATCTTTATCTCTTTCTCTCTCCCTTTGCGTTTCCCCTTTTATCTTCGATCTCCGTTCGTGTCTTCTATTCAATCAAATGGGTCCACTCGTGATCAGCCAATTAGCCACCGGTCTAAGCGTCCTAGCCGGAGCGGTTCTCGTTAAATCGGTCATGGACCAAAAACCCATGGCCGGTCCATTTCCTCGATGTCCCAGTTGCAACGGAACCGGTCGAGTACCTTGCCTCTGTTCCCGTTGGTCAGACGGTGATGTCGGTTGCAGTACTTGTGCCGGTTCAGGTCGGATGGGTTGCAGCAGTTGTGGTGGGTCCGGAACCGGTCGACCCTTACCTGCCAGAATCGCAATTCGGCCTCCGAACCGCCCTTCTTAGTTGACCGGTTCGGTTTGGAGTTTGTTCTCCTCGTAGCTCCGGTTAGCGTTAGTAACATTTTATACTTGTTTTTTATTTCTAATTTTTTTTTTTTTTACCTTCTCATCCCTAATTAATCAATCATATAGGTATTTGTGTAATATAAAGTGCAAATTTGTCACTTGAAATAGAGAGGAAAAAGGGATATTGTTGTAATTAATTAAATTACTGTAAGTGAGATTCTTGATCATCACCATATAATTTTAATTAATCCTATTTAGACTCTCTTTAGCAAAGGCTAAATTATCTGTGTCCACTTTGATTTTGTATAAAGCGATGTACTCTATCAACTTACTATATACTTTGTTGTGATGTGAAATTGTGAATCAGTTGTACAAAGCAGCAATACACTAACTATATGCTTGGAATAACCTTAGTTTAACAAATTCATGGTGGCTTCGTGTTTTTGTTGAAGCTTTAAAGTGAACTATTTGTAAAAAAAAATCATCAGAACGTGCTGCTGTCATAATCACAATTAATCTAAACTTGCACTAAGGGACTCTTAAGTGCTGTTGCATAGGCGGGTGGGTAATGACGGATTGGTCAGTGAGAATGACAATCACGGTGTGAAATTGAACAAAACATACATGTGTGTTTAGTTCTGACAAAAATTGATTTTATAAAACTGAATTTAGTTAAATGGGAATTGTATGTAAAGTTGAATATATTTACATGATAATGAATTCAAGAGTTTGGATATGAAGTGAAACCAAATATACACCTGAATATCTATTTAGTGTAACGGTAAATCACTGCCACTGCACGTTCCAAGTCAATTCCACTGCAATATTTAAAGCTACAAACTTTAGCTTTTTGGTAAACGCACTTCTAGAATCACTCTGCCACATGAACAAACATTGGCTAAGTGTGTGTTGGCTCTATGGTGCTGAAAATTTGTTTCGAAGCTATTTAGGATCGGCCTAAGGGTGATATTACCGAAGTAATTGTTTTAGGACTAAAATAAATAAGTTTTTACTTGATAAAAAAAATCTTCTATTTTTTTTTTACTTAATAGTAATTCCTTATACTCTAATATTTTTTAAATTAATAAAATATTATTTAAAATTAATATCATCTCAACAAATATTAAATCAATCAATTTAATCATCAATTAAAAAATATTATAAAAATTTGATTACATTAATTTTTAATTTTTTATAAGTTTTTTCCACTTAAATAATCATATTCGAGTGATATCGAACACTAGATATAGATATCTCTCCAATAACTTTTCATTCTAAAGTATTTAAAAAATTACTTTTAATAATTGTTTTAGTAATTTTGTGAAAAATGTAACTATAAATTTTGAAATATCTAATATTAACTTTTAATAATTATTTTGGCAATTTTGTGAAAAATGTAATTCTAGATTTTAAAATATCTGATATTAATGTTTTTTTTAAGTAAGTCTTTATATGTGTTGAGGCAACCTTGAAATTATCAAATCAAGTATAAATTTAAACATTAATTTTATTTTATTTAAATATTAATAAAAACTATTCAATAAATTAAATATTATATTAGTTTAATACAAAGAGTGCAACACGTTTGTATGAATATAAATCATAGTTATTAAATAAATTATTACAGAAATAATTGAAGAAGTTGTTATTGGAAAAAAAACAAGAAAATGTTGTTTACCACAATAAATGTCGGAATCAATTCTCACATACAATTGAAATTTCATAGTTGTTACTTCTAACTAATTGGGAAAAGGGAAGAAATATTACTTTCTTCAATATATCAACTAAAATCTATCTAAGGTGTGTTAAGGTTTTAACTTAACTTTGATAAAAGTGATTAAGTAAATAATTTTCTGTTGCCATTTTTTAATTTCAATTTTCAAGTTTTGCACGTGATGTTTTTGTTGAATGCATTGTGTAAAAGTTTTGTTTCATGAAATACTTGTCTTTTTGCATGTTAAAAATTGTCCATTTTAACATGATGCGGATGACTGAAATTATGTTCCTCATATAGTGAATATTTCTGTGTTGCGTTCTAAGAATTTGTATGTGTGTTATGGTTGTCTTTCTGTGTTTGAAATTTTGAATCTACTCTTTTTAGAATTGATTCGAAGCAACCTACAAGTTGGTTTGAATCATGCGGTTTAAAAAGGAATTGAATTCAACAAAAAAAATTATGTTGATTAAAAATTTATGACCAAACATATAAGTTTATTCTGAAATTGTTTTTGATATAAATGAATTCCCAATTGATGTTCATCAACTTGAAACCAAACATCAATTAATTGACATGTTTGGTCATAAATTGATTATTTTATAATATAAATGATTTTGTCTTTATAATTAATTCTAACTAAAAGCTAGAGTTTAGAAGTTTTATCTAGAGATAATTTTTAATCTAAAATTTATTATACAATTCACTTTTATATAAATATACATAAACATAGAATTGATATATTCAAAAGCTGCTACTGTTTGGGTTGAATCTTGAATGTTACTTTGCCATGATGAATGCAAAGCAAGTTGCTAAATTGACTGGTTGAATCTACAGAGAAAATAGTCTTTGCATTTTAGTATTATATTACTAAGCTTGACTTATTCAAATTGGACCATTTCAGAGGACTATATGCAAGTGTGACTTAAAACTAAAAGTGATGGTGACTTCGACCTTAAATATATGCCACTACTTGTTAGATATACATTTTAGTAGTGCCTAAAACTAATTTGTTCAACTTGATCTTATTATTCCTAGTTGCTTTTTATGGCTTGGCTTGAGCTCAAGGATTGCATGCTACTAATTTATTGAATTGCTTAGTTTACTTGAGTCAAAAAATATTAGTATTGTTTAGTTTGCTAGTGCTCCTTTATGTGATGCAATTTTGTGCATGTCAGCTGGTTTCCAAATAGGTAATAGTAATTTAGACAGCGTTTACACCTCATAATAATCCACACTTTATCAATCACATTTTGTTATCAAGTAAGCCAATAAAATAGAATATTGGGGAAACAATATAATATAAAAATGAATATGTACGATTGAATCTTGAACGCGTTCCTTCTTTTAACATAATTGAAATTGTGAAGGAAGGGTTTATACCAACATTGGAGTAACTCGAATCATTTCATACATGATTTTTAGTTAAAAATTGTTTCGAATTATTAATTTTACACAAGCCGCACACTATTGACCATTTTTTGTAATGTCATAAACTTATTGGTTAAAAAAATGCCCTATATTAAGAGAAATTTTACTCACATATTTACTACTTGTTTCTGGTAACATTAATTTAATTTATGTATGTGATATACTTGCTATTTGTACATGTGCGGACTAACAATATTCAATGACTAGTGCACATTTTGCACACATTTTAATTATTTCTTCTATATTTCTTCTATAAAAATCTAATGCACGGTCCAAATTTAATTTTATTACGTTAATTATTAAATATTTACTAAATTTAATTTTATTATGTTAATTATTAAATATTTACTTGTCTTTTACTGATATTTAGTAATAACGGTAATTGATTGACTGTTGTCAATGAATAACTTTATCCAAATGACGTTATCTATGAAAGCTTAAGTTGTTCATTAGGAGGCAATGATATAGAATATTTTGAACGTTTTTCTTTATATTGTTTGAAATTTGAGAACATTTGAATCTAGTTCTAGATTAGTCGAGAGTTCAGGATGCTTTACCAAATCGTATGGGCGACTTAGCTTTTTTCTTTATTGGTCTTGTGGTGGGTACCAAGACTTGTCGTGAAGCTCTAATTGTGTTATGGTTGACTTGTCTTTGGTCCTTAAGGAAGGCTAAAAAATACCCTTGTGTTTAAATAAAAAAAGTGTGATTTGTATTGGTTTTTGGAGCGTGGAAAGATTTTTTCGTGGTGGTGGTTGCGAGTTCATATTTCACTCCATCAACGGTGGATCCAACTTTTAGATTGTTGTATCTTGTGTTTGGGGTATGCTGCAAATCATGAGTAAGAGAAAGATGAAAATGACGATGATGAAAGTTGCATTAATAAATTACAAAACATATATATCAGACTAAGTTTTAAGTTAATTCGCTCCCACCAATCTATGTACATTGAATACAAATAGGTTAACTGTAAATCCTTTCATGATACTTTGGAAATCTTGAAGTAGATTACACATTCACATCAAACATATATATCAGACTAAGTTTTAAGTTAATTCGCTCCCACCAATCTATGTACATTGAATACAAATAGGTTAATTGTAAATCCTTTCATGATACTTTGAAATTTTTGAAGTAAATTACACATTCACATCAAACATATATATCAGACTAATTTTTAAGTTAATTCGCTCCCACCAATCTATGTACATTGAATACAAATAGGTTAACTGTAAATCCTTTCATAATACTTTGGAAATCTTGAAGTAAATTACACATTCACATCAAACATATCGATCAATGATGGTTTACATAATAAAATTCTCTCATTTATACTAGTGCATTAGAGAAAAGAAATAATGACTTAACAATAAATTTGATACAAATTTAACTCATGTAATTTATAAAATTTGAATTATGTTTTTTGTCCATGAAATAATTTTATTTATCGATAAACTCATATCAACTAATAAGGAGAAACAACTCTTAAAAATTATTATGTTGTGTTAATTTCGAATAATTATATATGACAGATGTTTACACAATATCACATAAATACAATAGTCTAGTGATGAAGGAATATGTCATCTCTTTTCAGTGCAAGGAGCACATTTTGAATCCTTTTAATTAACAAACATAAAAATAAAAATACATAAAAAATTGGATTTGAATCTGCGATATCTTTGAACTACACAATAACCCGTTAAAACTTTAGTTACTTCTATATCAAAAACTTTAATATAACCATTCATATTTCAAATGTATATTTTAAAACTTTAGTTGCTTGGGATGCTTGTAATTTGTTTGATGTTTTTATTAGGGGCATGTTTTGTAACGTTCTGATTTGGGCTTTGTACCGTGTTTCTTTGCTTATTCATAGAATAAATAATAATAATGGTAATTGATTTATTGAATATAATAATATGTAACTAATTCATTGAATATAATAAAATTTTGAATTTTTTAAAATACATTTTTTATCTGAAAAACTTAATTTAAGTTTTTTATACACATTTGTGTTTCAAAAAACATAAATTTTAAATTTTTTGGAAAACAATTAAAAAAGGTGGAGGTAAGATAATTTTTTATTTTAAAAGATAAAATAGAATAGATAATTTGCATAAAATTATGAGATAGAAAGATAATTGTAAGGATATATGCTAAATTTTTCTTAATTTAATGGTCACATAGTCAATATTCTAAAACCTAAACAAACCCAGTCCACAAGAAAAGAAGTTATGGCTTGGTAGATGGTGTCTAAAATGGGGGAATTCTACTGTGCACCCCCTCACTTTTATCTTCCATCTCCCATTTTTTTATAAAGATTATTGTCTTTTTTTTATTTTATATAAAATTATTAAAAAAAAATTGTCACTCTATTTCTCACCCCTACTTTTGAAAATTACAAACTTTTGAAATAATAAAAAATTAATTTTTTGATATTTTTGAAAGTTTTATTAAATTTGGAATTTTCGAAATTTAATTTTCCAGAAAATATTAAAACTTTCGAAAGTTTTGATAAATTTGAAACTTCCAAAATGTAATGCTCGAAACTTTCAAATTTTTGAAACACATTTCGAAACTTTCAAACTTTCGAAGTAATTCAATTTCGAAAATTTCAAAACTTTCGAAAGTCTCAATTTATAATTAAAATTTTATTTAAAAAATAAATTTATAATATTATTATTAATTAAATTTATTACTATTTTTGAAATTAGGTATGAAATTTATTACTATTTATTAGTATTAATTTATTACTATTAATTTATTATTAAAAAAATATACTTCAGAACTTTCATTTTCCAAACTTTCGAAGTTTTATTGAAGATCAAACTTCCCAAATTTGATGTTTCGAAACTTTCATTTAGTCGAAAGTTTTTCATTTGGAAGCTTTCATATTCTTCGAAACTTTCTGTATTTCGAAACTTTCGAAAGTTTCAGTATTTATGGGAAAAATATAATTTAAAAGTTTCATCATCATAGAAACTTTCGAAAATTTGTAGAAAAACTTATTTCGAATATATTGAAATTTTCGAGTTTTTTTTACTTTTAGTTTCGGAGGTTTCAAACTTTCGAATGTTTGGTAGGGTCAAGTTTGAATATTTCAAAGTTTCGAAGAAAGTGCGTGAAAAAATAAAAGTGAATTTTTTTGGTGTTTTTATATATGAAACTAAGGGTAATATAATATTTTTCATATGAATGTGGGGTGGGAGGTAAAAAGGGAGGGGGGGGGGTGCACGTAAGCCCACTGAAAAAAAAAATATTAGGCTTTGGTGATTGAAGTCGGAAATGGAAAAATTGGATTTTGTATCTCACAATTAAATTTATACTCCTTCAAAATATAAAAAATTCAATTTTGTTTCTTTTATTTTTCTTCAATCAAAGATAAAAAAAAAATTACTCCAAAATCTCACTCTTTACTAAATTTTTTGGTAATTAAATTGTATTTTAAAAAACTCGGTACACAAATTAACATTACTAAAATTTTCAAAAACTTCAAGGCATATAATTTTTAGTAGTATAAATTGTCTACCTGAAATTTCGTGGCTTGTAATTTCTAGTAGTTACTTTTATTCTATCAAAAATTTGTGCGTTGAAAATTCCGATAGTTACTTTTATTTTGCTGAAAATTTGTGCTTTTAAATTTCTGGTAGTTAATTTTATTATAACGAAAATTTTAAGATTTGTACATAATTTTCTTTCTTCTGATTTTATAATATTTTTTCAAAATAGAAATGAAAAAAAAATGCAATTATGTATAGATTTGACTGAAACATTTACAATTGATCAAATTTTTGAATCACAAGAAGTTGTCATATCATAGAAAAGAGAGATTGACCGATAAAATCGAATACTGTTATTATTACTCGATTTGATATGGGGATGTACTATTAGTTTAATGTGTGACTTTACAATCAATTAATTACTTTTTTTTTTCTTTTTTCAACGAGGACTCTCCTATTAGATTTTGTAGGAAGTCAAACTCAAAATATTTTATAATATTTTTTGCTCATCTATTTCTCATTGAAAAAAAAATTGAATATAAAAATGTAAAAACTCGAAGTTTCATATGAATTTTTCAATATTGAAAAATAACTACAAGAAATTTCGTTCGTGAAATTTTCAGTAAGAGAATTTTTGAGAAAAAAAAAATTCTTTTTCTGAATTTATTTTAATTTTTATTGTATACTTAAAGATATTTTAGTAAATTAAGGAATAAAAATATTAAACGAGAGATACAAATTCAATTTCAATTGTTCAATTGTGAAGGTAGAAAATCCATTTTTTCTAAAATGGAGCCTTAGACGAATGAGTATTTTTTTTTATCTTTTAAATCAAGTATTGAAATTTTGATTAAAAAAAATTAGTTAGTGAAAAATGTTGAAGCTAAGGGAATATAGCAACATTTCCAGTGAATATGAATACAATTTTTTATTTAAGATAGAATTTGAACTCAAATTTCAGTGAATTATTCGCTATTCATTTTTTTGTAATTAATACTATTAATCACTCTAAGCAAATCACTTAGTTTACTATATACATATAATTTATTGTTTAGCTAAACGCAATTTGTTGTGTACCTTTGTTTTTTTATTCAGATTTTTTTAAAATTTGAATTTTGCTACCATAAAAATTGATATTGAGAAAATTGTACTTACACTATTAAGGATGGAAATAGGCTATGCCGTCCGGAGCCTATGGCTTGGCCTACTTATGACATGGTCTGGTCTGTCCTATTTAATAAAAAGGTTAGGCTCAGGCTGTTTTTAAAGTTTATTTATTTAAATAGGTCAGACTCAGGCTTATAAAAAAGCCTATTAAGTCTGACAGGCCGACTTATATATATATATATATATATATATATATTATTTATTAATATTATTTTTTATTATTATATTAATAATATTATTTTTTATTTTAAATTCTATAGACAATCACTTAGTAATCATTTCATATTCAATGTCGTTCCATATTTGATAAAGGTTCTATATTTGGTAGTAGTTTCATATTCGGTTACCGTCAATTAGTCAATCACTCAATAGTTGTTCCTTATTTGTTTAAGAGGTAATAATGACTGCATTTAAAAAGACTTTTAAAAAAGCTTCCAGGCCAGGCCGAAAAAAAAAAACCTATGATAGGTCGTAGGCCAGACTTAGATCGAAAAAATAAATTGTAGGTCAGACTCAAACCTTTCAAAGTCTAACCTAGTTTGGCCTATTCCCACTCCTAACACCATGCATTAGATTTTTATATCTGACCAAGATTGATTTTATAATATTGAAAATGGGCAATGTACAATAAAAATGCTTTTATATTTGACTTTTTTTTTTTTTTTCTCAAATTTAAACTTTGTTATCTATGAAAATTAACGCTGAGTAAATTATCATTACATTATTTATTAAATTTTTATATTAAATTTAAATTAATTTTTAAAATTAAATTATCATTACATTATTTATTAAATTTTTATATTAAATTTTAATTAATTTTATAAAATTAACTTGTAAAATAAAGGATGCTTCTCTTTTTGTTGTTGGATACCCCATAAAAAGTTAGGGATATCTACCTATTGTTTTTTTTTTATAACATAAGTCTATATTTGTTAAATTATTAATTTATGTTTAAAATTTTAGAGTTTCAAACCATAAAAAAGTGACAAGAATTTATGCCCGTAAGATTGGTATTATTGATTTCCCTCCTCCTTTATTTTCCCCCCAACTTTTCCTCTTTATTCTTGTTAGGTCCAAAACTAAGCCCAAGGTTCCTCATTTCCTACGTAAGAATTAGGTAGGACCCATGATGGCAGCAATTTCTAGGCCCATCTTTGTTCTTGATTCTTGAAATAGACTTTAAAGACGTAAGTAAAGTGAACAAATTTAATAAATTTATAATTGATTATAATGTATTTATAATATTTATCTTTAATTAGTTGAAATTATTCATTATATACAATTTAAAATGAGTTGCTGTGCATTTTAAATGAGTGATATCTTTATTACATATACATTGATTAATTTTGTATTAAACAACAATAAAGAGAAAAAAATTCCAGCAAAACCTTAACTTTTATCTTTGACTATACAACAATTGCACATCATTTGAGTTTTATGGATAAATTTATATTTTTATATATAATATTTTTCACACTCTTATTTAACCGTTTTTACAGTTCTTAAATAACGTAGTTAATGTAGGGTATTCAAGTCCATTTAGATGAGAAAAATACCCCATTATAATTTATTTTAACAAGTAAATTTTATAAATATAACCGTCGAATATTTTTTCTCATATTATCATATCATACATATAAATGTTTTTATAAATTAAACACAATTAGTTACGTGATTTTATTGTTAATATTTTATTTCTATTTAATATACATTTAAAAAAATTTGATAAAGATAAAGTGTCAAATGGTTTTTTAAATCTCATGAAAATTTATAGAATTAATTTATTCAATAATAAATCTATTAATTTGAATATAGAATTGATGAAATTTGTTAGATTTACTGTTGAAGTAAATTTATCTCCACTCATAATATATTGAAGTAAGAAGTAAAGAAAAACAAATCAGAAATGAGAGAAACTTCAAACTTTTTATAGTTAGAATACTTGGCACCAAAAGGCACCAACATTAGTGAATCACATTCGAATGGTGGTAGGGAATGTTGTAAAGATCTGCCACAAACTCATTCTTATCTACATTTTCGAGGCAAAATCATAATTTCCATATGCATCACTGGAAAGTGGGTAAGAGGCCAGGCCCACATCCACACATTCCTTCCCCCTTCTTTATCCATTGGGCCATATCAAAGAATCCTATTCTACCCTCACTTTTCTACTATGCAAATACGTATACTTCCGAATCCGTAAATCATCTTAGAGATGCTTGGTTATTATTATGGTATCTCCCTATAGCCAAATACATCCTCTTCACCAAATTGAGTAAAAAGATATTGAAAAAATAAAGAAAAAAAAAATTAACAAGAGAGATAAGAAGCTGAGTTGATTTGGTGGAGTGGATTCAAAATTAGAGTTCTATAAAAATTTATAAAATAAAACATGTTTTTACTTTATAAACCAATTTTATAAGAGTGAATTATAGAAACTTAATATACCATTAAAATTTATTGATCTGAATCACTCATCATTCACATTATAAGTTAGTTTTGTAATAATAATTTAGACTAAAATAGAGGGAAAAAATTTAAAAAAAAATAGAGATAATTTATGTATGCTTTTCATAGGTCTTTATGAAATAAGCATAATGGAGGTCTCATAAGTTATAGCTTATTAATAAATAAAAAACTTATTCTTATACTCTTTCAAACACTTAGGTAAATAATTATTTTTTAAGATATATATTCAACAAACTAAATTTAAAAAATAATTTGGTTTTACAATTTTAAAGATCACACATGTAGTCTTTGTGCACACAACAAAATGAAATATTTGGAATGAAAAAAAAAAAAAGATTGATAACAAATCCAGCATTAGGTGTAATTTGATTTGAATTATGAACCAGAAATTGCTAAAAGCAGTAAAGAACCGACCAGGAGATGTGGTTTGGAGGGAAACTAATCCTTTTAAGGAAGCAAATGGTGACTAGTTAACAATGATAGATTACAATTACTAAAATGTTTGAGGCCTACCAACAAATTATCAAAGCCGTCATGATAATAGGTTAGTATTTAGCTAACAATCCTTATAAAGAGACCATGATTTTGATTTATCTATATGTTCCTTTTTCATGCAAGCATGTGCTAGCAATTAGTGCGGATATTATTATGACTAAAAAGAATTATGTTACCAATCTCCTAATTATGTCTCTTGTGAATTATAGTGTAAATCTAAGAATCTCCTTCACTCACACTTTATCCCAATGTTGGATAAATATCACTATATGGTTATTAATGTGGGGTCTCTTTAGATTAATTTCCACATACATATCCATTCAATTTCACTCTTCGTTTTCTTGTTAGTTGCGGAGTCAACAAGCGAAGGTGTACTAGTCTCCTTGCAATCATTGACTTGTGTGTGAAAAAGAAAGAACAACACTATCACTTACTAATAATAGTGAACCGTTATTTAATTTTGAAAGTACTAAATTATGCAACATTTACCAATGCCTCAACCAAACCTCTTAAAAGTTGAGATTATTTTGTCTGACTTCTTGGTAGTTTTGGGCCCCCCCAAAAAAATTATCATTCTGTTTTTCAGTTTGTGTTGTTACAATTTATAACAATGTCACATGGTTGTAGGGGCAAAATTGCAACTTAAGATTAGTAAATATTTATGGGTCTTAAGATGTGATAGTGAGGGCAATTCCAATTCCAATAATGAAAAAAAAAAATATTAAAGTTAGTGAGTGCAATGCAAGGATGTCGAAAATTGGATACTAAGATTTGGTAATTGGTTCCTCAATTTGTGGACATAGTTGCATTGATCTGACTGCACCAACCATACCCTAAGTGTCATACACTCACTTAGTTTGTTTTGGATGTGGGCGCAATTTTTGGTAGTTTTGGTGGTTATTCATTCGTATAATCCCATAGAGAAAAAGTTCTAATAGCACAATTTGATTCAAGCTAATATATAAAGGTGACGTTCGTATAATCTCGTTTGAAAACATAAATCAACCTCAAAGGAGGTTGGTATAGAAGTGAAATTTCGACTGCAGTGTGGCTTTTTTGTTGATCGTGATAATGGTTACGTTGGTTCGGCAAGGGAGATAACTTCAAAAAAATATTATGATGCTAAAATCAATTTAAACAAATATATTAATTAAGTAGAAAATGAGACATCTTATCAATAGAACAAACTATATTTTTTCTTTATTTATGATTTATTTTGAGACAAATAGACAAAAAAAATAATAATTAGTAAACCTCACCACTAATTGGGTCTCACTATCTTTAATTTTTTTTTTTTATTTGTGAGCCCAAATTAAGCATATAAATTCCCACTTGTTTGTGATCCCAAATTGTAGCATGGCATTGAGGTAAAAAAAAAAAAAGTATAGTGCGACCAGTGAGAAACTTTTCAATTATTGAGTTGAGATCCAGAAGAGCAAAACTTTTCAATGATTAGCACAAATGCTATTCTTGCCACAACAAGTATTGGCATTGGGGCCCAACAAAAGAGAATCCAAACTGAAGTGATCATCGATCTTCCTTACACATCAAGCAGGCAACCAATTTCAATCAAATAATGAAGTCATGTTTGAAGTCAACTCTATCAATTACATTCACTAATGTTTGAATAACACATTTTATTTTATTCTGCAATTGTGTCTATACTATGTTTCCTTAAAACAATGTGTCTATATACTATGTCCTTTATACACATTATCATTAATATATTAAGGGATCAAATCAAAAGAAAAAATGGACCACTCTACAAACTTAGAGACATTCCTCCAGTACGAGTTTCAATTGTCTTCGCTGCTTGAGCAAGTTTTTGGGCAGCACTATTACATAATCAACTACCATAAGAAGCAGAACAATCTACGATGTAACATTATATACAACAACTTCAAATTTAAATATATATATATATAAAAGATATCTCAAATATATAACGTTGACAATGTCTGACTTATTAAATAAAATTTAAAAGCAATCAAAATTATTATATAATAATCTGAACCATAACAAACACCGCATCAACGCGGAAAAAAACATTGCCGCAAGACAAAAAAATAAAATGTAAAAGTTACTTATTTAAATACAATAAAATGAAAAAATAAGTTAATGAGAATAATTCTAAATCAAAAAGTGGTTAAAAACCACCTCTTTCAGTTGAGGAAGAAAAAGAGAACCTATTGAATATTATTATTTGGGAGAGGCGTGGTTGGTTGATGTTTGATTATACTCTAGTGTTTATTATATCACATATTGAAGTTGAGTAAAACAATGATTATTAGAAGGTGAATATTAATAAGTGCTTTTAGAGCATTAGTTAAAGAATAAATAAGTTCTTATTAAAAAAAAATCAATTAATTGCATTGAATTGGAAATGTTTAATTTATATTTTCGATAAATTTTTTCATTTAATTGATCTCTTGTATCTATTAAAAAAATAATAAATATTATTAGGAATTCACACAACTTCGAGAATTCAGTTAAAATATAATCTTTAACCTAATAATTTTGATAAAATTTAAATTAAATTATTGAAATTTAAATTATAAAACTTGATTAAAATGTATTTTAAAAAAGCCATTACAATCTTACATAACCTTTTAAAATTTACAAACTTTTTTATGTAAAAATTATATTATTATTATTTAACCGGTCCTTTTAAGACAACCCATTAGCATAACTTATATAAGTTAACAACTAGTATGATTTTAGGTGCCAAATTTTGAAATTACCTTCCATGCTAATGACTGATGCATATATATAATTAGGAGAAGATACCGACCAATCATCATAATTTTGTTAATTTATCTATATAATGAATTATTATGAACCTAGTGATGCAACTATTGTTTACAAATAAAACCTAATCCTCCTATCTAATTTTATCTCTTCAACGGTGTAAAGGCGTTGCTCTTTTGGCCGGCCACATATTATGTCATTATTTTTTTAGGAGTCATGGAAACTTACAAGTATTATTTTAAGATCATTACACATAATATTTTGTTCTGTGCCAATTTTTTTTAATATACATGTAAAAAACAATGAGTATTTATTTTAAAATATTACAAATGATAAATAATTTATTTAAAATATCAATATCATTATTAATGTAATATATTTAAACTTTATTTTTGTTTACAAAAATGTTGCTTGTGGTTACGAATATTAATATCCATCTTCATACACCAATATTACATACACCAGTGCTGAATTTCGGATTATTAAATAATATATCTCAAACAAGGTTGTTGCTATCATACAATATTTAATTAATTACCAGCAAAAAACATACAATACATATCATTTAATTAGTTCAGTGTTTTTTTGACAAATATGCTTTGTAGGCGTAATTAAATAGAATGCAATACTCAGGGATGACGTATAACTTGTCTTAGGTCAAGATGCATGTTTATGCACGATATGCAATTCTAATCGGAACCTCACATCAATAATTTTTTTTACGAAACCTCAAATCAATAATCAATAAGCAATTACAGATGACATCATCTCTTTTTAAATTATGCTATATGATAACGATGTGATTAAAATGAAAAGCATTGAGATAATGAAATTTTTTTAGTTCCTCTAAAATTTTATATTTATTTTATATATATATATATATATATATATATATATATATTTTTCATTTTTAGTCGCCACATTATTTTACTTTAATAGTTTTAACTTGTAAAATTAAAAATATATTGTGTTGCGTATTAATTATAATAAAAAATTTAGAAATATTTTGAAAAAAAAAGTTCAAAATTCTATTTTTTAAATTTAGA
>JBBPBT010000685.1:6312736-6359199 GCA_037974875.1 Cicer bijugum
CTATGTTAATGTTGACGCATACAGGTTAATCAATGTTGTTTTTTTAAATTCATAATTTTGTGTGTTTTACTATTTTTTTATAAACAAATATTAAGAGAGGTGTGATTTCTTTACAAGAGGAGTTAAACCCTAAAACCTCTTTTACGGAACTCCTCTAAAATAGTTTGATATATTGAACCGTTGTTCTCACTCTTTATTCTTTTTTTAATAAAATAATTATATATTAAAAATGTTCTTCTAAAGTTCCTTGACAAGATATTGAGACATTGGGATGTTTAGGAAATTTTGCTTATACTATTTTAAGGAATATTAAATATTTTACAAAAATATCTTCTAGACAATACTACGTATTCCAAGTTTCAATATTGTAACAAATAATGTTTTTTTTCTTCTAAACAAGAAAATGATACGTTTTATTTTTTATTTTTTTAAAAGGAAACATTATAATCTATAAATTAAAGGAACATTCAAATTCGGTTGAAAATGAAAGACACATCAATAATGGATTGGTTTTTTTTAAGTATTCATAGGATTTTTAAATATAAGATTAAGAAAGAGTATATTTGTAATCCGTTGAAGAGTGTTAATTCAACTATCAAAATTTAAATTCTATTTGAGATAACAATAAAATAATTTTTAGTATTACTGTTATTAATAAATAATTTTTTATTTTCCAATAAAATGAAAATAGGAGGAGGAGTATATTTAGATTTGTGACATTTAGATAAATACGAAAGTGAGGATTTGGTGGGAGCACACTTATTCTGTCAGCCATGTTCATTATTAATATATTCAGTTGCATTTAAATGCTACCGATATTGGTGGGTGGTCCAAGCCCAACCCTCTTAGGCCCACTATCAGAATACAAAATTGTCAATTCATTCAACATCCACTTGTTTATTTGTTAAACTTTTTCTTTTCTTCAAAAAATATCTCATTGAAAAAGAGAGGTAATTGGAACATGAATCAAGGTAAAGCTCTTAACACTAAAGTCCCAATTTATCATGCATCAAGTTTTATTTCTTACCTTTTTACCTTGAGTCTTATGAAAAATAATAACAGTTTGTAAGAGGTCTAATAAATATAGCCAAATTTTATGTCATAATCTTTTTAAACTCATAATAGTTCTTAGAAATAAGAACATGATAAATAAATATTAGTATTACTTTCTCGTAATGAGATGAAGTTAATTATTGTGTAAATCTTTTAAATTTAATGTAGATTTAATTACTCTAAAATTCCCAAAACTATTTGAACATTTGAGTTAAGTCCTTGACCAACAAAAATTTGTATTAATACCTTCAAAACTAATTTTTTTTAACAATATCCTTCTATTACACTCATACTAGACAGCTGTTTTATAGTGTATAACATGGAATGTAAATGAAATAGAGTGGTCCAATAAGAAAATACAAGAGATTACTAGTAAGACAAGCAAGGGCCACTCTGTATTCGGCTTCTGCAGTGATTCTAGACAAAATAGGTTTTTTATTCGTCCAATTAACGAACTACTAGAATAGACACAAAACTACAAAAGCGTGTATTATGTTGAGCTACCCAATCCAATAAATATCTTGCTCAAGGTTGTAAATTGTAGTAGCTATAAAATTGCATTGTGGTCTTTTATATTGCAAAAGTTTACAGACACGTATAACCACAATTGCAATAACCAACTCTTGTAATAAATAACAGTAAGCAAACTTAATATACACGATCACTATAAACTATTTTCTACATACTTGGATTAATTACAAGACCTTACTAACATCAAACGTTTAAAGCCACAACTAGGCCCAAATTGTTTCAACTCAGAAAACAAAGTCACTCAAAAGCAAAGTCTGTAAATAAGTAAAAAAAAACTTCATCAGAATAAGATTATTCTGTTTTCTTTCCCCCAGAGACCACTCCATTTCCTTTCAAGTTAGCTTCTCCCTGCTTAAATGCCTTAGATATATCATCAATAGGAATGAAAGGTAAATACCCAACAAAACGATAGCCCTTTTCAGCCATAGCCTTGATTACATGGTTGTATTTCTCAGACCAGTGGGCAGCAGTGGGAGTTGCCATCTCTGCCACTGCATGGAATGGTGGAAATTGGTTGAGCACATTCCAGATCTTCACTGAATTGATTAGTAGCAAATTTTTGGACTCTATAGCAACATAATCTACAGCTGCTCGCGGTCCTTCAGATCGACCCTTACTCACAACTTTCCCCGCTTCATTTGTCACTTTCTGAATCAAACTTTTGGATTGATCTGCAAGCTGCTTAGCAAAAGGAGGAGCATGCTCATTGAACTTGTGCGCAGCTTGATCCACCTTCACAAATCATATGCTAGTTAGTTAGTTCAACCATAAATCACGTAACAAATTAATGGGTTATGTCCCCAATTCATTCAAGAAAAATGATAAACAATACGAAAAGGTTGTTTTAAAGATATATAGGACCGAATTTTATTGGCCAACACATGTACATAATTCTTAATTCTTAGTAACATTTAGCATGGATCTTCATTCAAAATATTATCATGGAAGGAACACATACCAGTATGTTTGAGTACCTATTCATGTTCAAATTGCCTATGATTATGTTTTTGGTGTTTTAATTTAATTTTACCTTTAAATAATAAAAAATAAGTTTAAAGATAGTAGATTTCATATCAAAGTTTCTTTTTTAGACCGAAAACATCCAATCATTTAAACTAATTTCACCAATCAACTATATAGAATCGTGCTCACAACCAAACACACTACACTAACTTAGTGTATGTTTGGTTTTACAAAGAGATTGACAAAACTACGATGTGATTTGGCAAAAGCTGCTTTAGCAATAGAATCAAATGTGATTTCATGGCCAAAAAAAAAATGGAATGATACAAAACAGAGAACTCTGTTTTATTCATTTGGCAGGCCAATGAATGAAGGATACTCCACACCTTATATTTCAGCAACCAGCGGCATAATTCATTGATTTTAAATCAAGCTATTGTTATTGTCACAAAGATACTAGCATGGAGTCTTTTCTTCTTCATATTTCCTAAGGAAATAATCACCCAAATATTCAATATATACTGTTAAATGACCCCAACACAACACTGTCACATATGTTTACATTCAATCACATGAAAAGTGGAAAGAAAATTATAACATGCTTTGCTCAATTTCAACATGTCACTCTAAATTAGATCAAGGGGAGAAACCACACAAATATACAAGCAAATCACTGATTTTATTTAATCAAGAGGCAGAAATACCTTGTTGTCCACAAAAACAAGGACATCATCAGGGACACCCTTAAATTTGTCGTATACAGGACCAATAACGGTGGTAACTGTTCCCTCCACCGTTTCAACAGCAGATCTCAAAGGTCCTGAGTTTTTCTTAGCGGATTCATACAGATATGAAACAAACACATAAGTTTGAATAGCAGCGATCTTCACAAACCCTAGGCGCTTTAGTTCTTTGTTCTGGTTCTCCTCCTTAACCTCTATCTGCACACATAAACGACAATCACATGTTGTTTCAGCTCAGAAATTACAATTTCCATCTCTGTAAACAGTAAAACACATCGCAGAAAAATATTAAGAAAAACCAAAAAATATATAATTAAGCTGATTACCTCGTTGGTGGCCATTGTTGTAACTTGATTGTTTCAAAATAAAACGTAAGAGGTAGAGTTCAATTATAACGAGTAATAATAATGAAATAACAATAACTTAGACTTTGAATCGAAAGGCCCACGGTGAGGAATTGGATTGGAAAGACACTTTCGAGTTTGTTTGATTGTGAATTTGTGATCAGTTTTTGAGGTTAAGACTTATGGCATAGGATGGCTTATATTATCAATTCAATCTCATCCTTTTGTCACAACAAATCAAAAACACCATTCTGTGTTCGTCAAGGTGGGGGCCCATTTTCATACCGACTCCTAAGGATCTTTCTAGACCTTATAGGGTATTTCCAGAAGCCACGTGTCGATTTCTCTGAATTTGTAAACCGTCTTCTTAGGAGTCTTATTTCTCTGTACGGATCCATTTTTATGTCCGGATTAACAAACAGTTGACGGAGTTGCGAAGGTAAAATTATAAACAAAAGTATTTAGGAATGAAATTCAATTGACTTAAAATCCATATAACTACATAATTGCATTTGATATTAAAAAAATTAGTATAAAAAATTTATATAACCAAGTATATATAGTAAAACTACAATATCAATTACAGTAATATTGGATTGGATTGCATTATAACACGTAACGCTGGAGATAAAAATTTGTTGCTTAGACACAAATTAAATTATGTCTAGACTATAATATCCACTAGTGTAAAATTGGACTGCATTACAGTACGAATGATGTCACCAATTATAATAATCAGTAATCAAATTGAGAGCAGCTAACAACTTAAAACAACAATCTAAACACTAAATTAGAAATTAATTATATTATATTCAATACTCAATAAATAAATACTACAGCCGTATCTTTTAATCATAATTATAATAAGACTCTAAATTGGTCTTCCTTTGTTCGAATGCCGTTAGCTTTTGTTTTCTTTCACCCCTTTTTGATTTCTCATATTCTTAGTGCGTGAAATTGTACTTCTTTATACCCAACTTAGTGGATGTCATTGTTAAGCTCTAATGGGTTCTTACGTTCAATCAAACTTTTACTAGTATTAATTAAATTCTAATGAATTTAACATATGGAGTTACGTATAATTAGTAACTTCCTAAAATATAGTATATTACAAACTTTGGGCCCGCGTAATGAAGTGGAAGATGATGAAACTACAACGACTAGAAGAAGCTGGAAAATCAGGCGGGGGAACCGTTTTATAAAATAAAATTTGTAAGAAAAACCACGAAGAAAAATTGCAACTACTAGACGTAAGCCAATTACTGAAGAGTGGGCCATGAAAACAGACCACGAGCTTCTTTTTTTTTTCTTTCTAACAAAGCGTTGTCTATGCGACTGTAAGATTACCAAATGTTTAATTGTACGGTATATACGACTAAGATGCGTATAAGCTTTTGTTCGTCTCATCCACAAATACTTAACAATCCATAAATCAGGTTCACGGAGCCTGAGATTTCTGACGCTTCATACTTTGATGGATAGGTTCCTTGACCTGCGATGGGGAGGATATATAAGTATAAGAGTAGAAAAATGCTCTCGGACAGCAAACATTTCCAAATTACACAAAGACTTCTTTTAATATTGAAGAAAATATACTAATTAGTATCAGTGTAATGAAATAGGAATCCTAGTATACCGCGCTTGTTTTCCTAGGGCGTTTGTCTTGAGAGGACCTACTGCAAATAATTGTATCGGTGATGTCGCCTTCATTTGCAATTCCATTTCCATTTGCTGTGCTGTTCTCTTTGCCGTACGCAAAACTCTCTCTTGAAGCAACTGGCTGTAATTCAAGAAGAAATTATATCATGAGTTACTTGCCAACATTCAACAACAGAAACCAGTGCAACAAATCACAAAAAATGAAAAGTTAATCAGTCAATATATAACTTGCCCCAACCCTGCTTGTTGGAGTGCTCCCTGGCTCTTTTGCCTTTAGCATTTTCGGTCCACTCCAGGTTTCAGTATTATTTGTATCAGATGTCACTTTCATTCGTGTTAAATCTGATCCAATGGAGTGGAGAGCACCACATGTTGAGACGTCGCGGTTGCTTCCTGATTACAGATAAAGCAAGTAATGATAGTTGTGAGTTGACTAAGTATCATCAATATTGAAAAACGACAGAGTTTGTGATAGGATACAAAATATTAACAGTCTTTACCATTTATAGGGTGACCAGTTTGTTTGGACTTGCTATTTGGTTCACAGGGATCAACATCCTGTAAAATTTTGAAGTGTGCAATAGGTCAACAATCATAATGATAAATGTTGATATAATTATAAACATCATGCTCCGCAGTTATTACCATAGCTTCAGCAGCACTCAGAACTTTTTGGACCTCAATGAATTTTTTCTCAGTCAACTCAGAATGGATCACACGCTTTCCTGATATACAAAAGTTATAAAATGTAACCGAAAACAGAAGAGAAAAGAGTAGGATTATTATTTGATTCATACCTAGTCTTTTGTTGCCTTTAGGTTCAACAAACCCATCCCGGGACATTTTGTCAATTATCTTTCTTGCTGCTGTTTGGCTTACTTCTCCCTGGAGTGAGCTTTGAAGCTTTGTGACTGACACATACGCCATGGGAAGAGTATGATAGAGAGCCTGAGATATTTATACCAAAGTTAGGATACACTATGCCAGAAAGTTGTTCTAAGCAGATATAACTATAATGTCATATAGCCAAATGGAATCTATCATAAGGCAATAGTTTAAGAGATTCACGATCATACATCCCGTGGTTTACTGACTACAGACTCCATCCAATCACTCTTCAGATGATGCCAGGGTTTTTTCAAAGATATAATCATATAAGGTACATTTCACAATGAGCAATTAATAAAACTTATCTGAATATGGAATAATACATAATCATCTTGCTCAACTTATGGACTCAATTCATTCATTCTCTACCCCAAGTTCAATTATGAGTGTACTTTGACTACTTTCCTTTGGGCCTAAACATCATTCTTATACTTGAGATGTTGAGCACTAGTTGTTGTGACTATAGGTGGCATAGATTACAATTTACAAGTCAACCAAGATGTTCCGAAATCACATACACAAAGAGAGAGGAGGAATTCAAACTCACCCTCATGTATATGAGATCTTCAACCTGCAAAGTTTTATCAAAGACTTGAGGAATTTGACCATCAGTTTCTTCTTTCACAATGGTGAACTCATATTCAGATTTCTGGCAATAAAATTCAATCATAAATAAAATGGAAAAAAGACTACTATAATCAAAGTTAGTTCCATTAAGAAAAACCAACCTTGTCCTTATTAATAGCATAGGTGTCATTCCCTATTTTTGATAGCACACCTTCCTTGACAAGGTTGTCCATTATCTCTGCAATACCAAACAAAATCAAGCAACAGAGTAGGGAAAGGGGATGAAATCTGCAGCACGTTGAACATGGTAATTGAAATTTATACCTTCTGTCAGAACCTGCAAGTAAAACAATGCAACTGAAATCATATTTGACAAAAGAAGAATAGGAACTAAAATTGCGGTTAGGTCATAATCTTAAAAAGGCCAATCAAAAGCATAATCTGAATAGTAGTAAGGAAAACGAGTACGTACCACTGAGATGTCTGGAAAATTTGATAGAACGTCAGTAAGATCAATGGTATCAAGGTGACAACAGTTGATCCACTCCTTGATCCGGACTAGTTGTTGCTCATCTTCAACCGGGTCCTGGGTATCTGAAAGTATAGTTCGTTAACTATTTTTAGTTATAGCTCAGTAATTGTGTTAACAACTGTACAGAATCATTTAAAAAAAAAAACTCTACAGAATTAGAAGAAAGCTCAAGAGCCCAAAGAAAAAAAAGTTCTGGAAATGTCATTCTTCTGAGTCAATTTTACTATATACACACCCAAAAATACACAAACAATTTTTTGCTAAGAGAAAAGAGCCTAGTTTACCTTCATCAATCTCACCATTATCTTCCTGAGCTTGCTGTTTCTCTGTCATTGTGTACTTATTAAATGAATAGACTGAAGAGTATATTAAATAAATTGTGCAACAATGAGATAATTATCCTAATCACCTATGGGTGCAACTATATATTGATTCCCTTGAGAATGATCGACCTGAAAATTGTAAAATATCAAATTTGAGCAAACCCTTACTTTAATGGTTCATGACGGTCAATTACATAAACAAAAATCTTAATATCAAATTAGCGATGGCTATATCAAGCAACATCCTCGCTTACCTCACTGTCAGTATCATAATACTCATTATTTTGCATGGAATCATCACCAGTGCTCATATCATCTTGGATTCCCTCATTGTCATCCTCACAAGGGTCAAGCACACTCTTCACCTATAAAATGGAAAAAGAAATCATTGGCAAAAACATTAGAAAAATATTCAAAACTTGCCTGTGAGCAGGATATCCTTCCATTACCTTCAAAGCTAATACAAAATGCTTGCTGTTTACATTCCCGACCTCCATTTTTAATGGACTTTTCATCCAAGGATGATTCGCTTCTTCTTCTGTGCAGCCCCTGAAGAAAGGAGGCTCATAATCTGTTGGCTGCATGAAAGACAAGTATACTAATGAATTAGCCCTTATATGAGTCAGCATGGTGGCATAATATGAGTCAGCATGTGATCATTTTGTATAATGTTGTTTTAACCATTTCCACATTTAAACAATAAACCTAGTCAAAAATGCATTTCAAATCTGGAGTCTGGACAGTTCAATAATCCTAATCCATAGAAAGGGTAAAGAATTTCACAAACAAATTATAAATAACTGGGATTTTCTCATCCATAATACAGAACATACCGTCACATCATCATAGTAGAGAAGCTTCATCAGAATGGTACGCTGAGAAAAAATAAGATAGATTTCAGTTTTTGCAATGAAATGAGGAACTGTGTAGAGTGAATGATGTGGTGATATCAAGCGAAGCAATTGAGTTCACTCACCTCTTCAGGCATTTTCTCCAGAGTTCTCATCAACTGAACTAGAGTTCTTATCATTTTACAAGCAGAACTCCTGAATTATATTATATATCAGATACAAATAATAATAGTTTAACTATCATACAATAAGATAAGATCGCTTCAGGTCGGAATTATATTTTATTTTGTGACAACAACCTCATCTGCTGGGGAGTAATATCTGTAGTCGAGTTACACTTGAAGGCTCCCCCTTGCTTTTTGCTTCCAGTGCGGTTGATATTCATGGAAACCTCTTGCTTGTCAGAATCCGAATAGTTAAACGAAACTGCAAGAGAAAACTAGTTAAGTAACTTATGTTTATGAATCTTCCATAAGTGTCTCAAATTTTAATTAAAATGGAATCTAAATTTTTCCACTACCATATATAGCAGTCATCCTAAAAGCAACAATCTATGTACGGTATTCATTCAACTACAGTTTCCTAATTTTATCATATTCTGGTGACAAAAATTGAATTCAGATATGTCTAAGCCTTACATGCATATTCCTCAATCATTGGTCCATCCAATGATTCGCACACACAGAATAGAAGCGTCTTCAGGTATTTCTTCTGTAAGGCATCGTAAACACCTGGAATAGAAATACAATATTGCAAATTAAATCAAGCAATTCAAACTCGTATCCTAGAAATTCAGTTAGACAATAGCGTAAACGTGCCTTTCTCCATCCAATCAATGAGTCTGCGAGACTCAGCATCCACCGGCAAAAGCTTTTTGATCTTCATCTCTGTCATTACAGCATAGTTATAGATTGAATTCAACGATAAAAAAATATTAGAAGATTCAGTGTAAATAGTAAATAAATAAATAAATAAGTAAATGAAAATGATTGGAGCAATGAAGATTTGTTTTACCTAATGCAGGAACAGTTTTGTCGTTGAAGTACTTCTCAGGAAATAGTCCTCTGATATAACTGATGTTGAATATGGCAATTCGGAGCAGGTTCCTCGTCTAGCAGACGAAAATTCAAATTAGATCATGAAATTTCGAATTTCAAAATTCGGATTCCGTATTCATAGTGTTAAATTAATGCAGCTGAGTTTGAAGACAATGATGGATAAAATGAGCATGTCTTCATGCGACTCAAACCAAACTTAACAAAGCAGAGATTACACATTCTCAAAACAACAAGGTGCTGAAATTTGAGATCAATAACTTTAACTACTACATCTCATCTGATCTTAATGAAAATAAAGGAATCAAAACCTGTTTAATGATGAAAAAAGGTTCGGTGATTGCTCATATAGAAAATGAAATCAGTAGAATTTGATTAACAAAATAAATATGATATTTCTACAATTTATGAAACTAAATTAACCAAAGAAATCCAAAATCTACAGATAGTGATAAACGATAAACCATAAACTGAAAATGCAGCAGTTAATCACAAATAAAATTTACACAAAAAAAAAAGTAAGAAAAACTCAGATCTGTATGATTTCGGGAATATTACATCAAAATGTGCAATATATGAAATGTAAATGAAAGCTAGAGTAGTTAAACACCAGAAGAAGAGAATCCTGCTCAGTGATTTCAGCTTCCTTCAGTTTCTGTGCAACAACCTGAAAGAAATGAAATGGAAAATTAAGCATCACTGAGAGAGGAAGATGAAGAAGTAGAAAAGAGAATACAAGAGTCGAACAGTCTTCTTCCATACTAACCATGGTAGATTGGTAGTTGAATATGAGAGTCACAAACTCAGCGAAAAAGGTGTAGAGAAGAAGAGAACTCTCGATCACTTTGTTAATTAAAATTTTGAATCGAAAATGAATGTGGCGGGAGATAATGAGAGCTAAGGTGTGATATTTATAGGCGGAATCTGTTTTGGTTAAGGGATGAACATGATTCACCACTACGCAGTTAGAGTGCTCAAAGTTCGATTAGATGCCGTTATTTTTAAAATTTTTTATGCCATTCAATTTGATGATGGTTAGTTACTCGGTTGGTCACGCAAGTTTGGTGAGTGAATTGGCGCCAAAAGGAAATACATGGATGAACTGTGGTCTCCATTCTCAAGGTTTCTAATTATACCTCAAATTTCATACAGAGTGTAACTAACATCCTAAATTACTTCTCGCGAGTCATTTGCACTAACTAACATGGATTCATTCAACTCAACCACAGTCCTTACCTTAGTTTTTTTTTTCAAAAAATCTTTGCATTTTTTATGAAGTAAGTCTCCAATCATTTCATGGGAACGAAAGAAGACACTTGTTTTAGGTTTTTTTTTTTTTGTTAAAATAAAATATTTTGAATTTTTAAACAACTTATAATTTAAAATTTATATTTTTGATTGGTTAACATTTGTCTAAAACACCACATGTTAACATTTATTTATTTATTTTACACTATAAAATACGATTAAGACAACTTATACTATAAATAAACTTTCATCAACATCATATAGTTTAATATATATTTATGTATATTGTTATTCGTAATTTTATTAGTTAGTATTGTTGTCTTTTCGAAACACAATTTGTGACATAACTTTAAAATAGAAATTGTGTATATAAAAACAATAGAATTATAATTCTCACATTGTTTGTTTTTGTTTTAATCCTCCTATTATCAAGGTAGTATGTCCTAATAATTCAATCGACAAATAAATAAAGTTAAGTTAGGCCGAGAAGTCTTTGCCCGTATGTGAAGTTCCATCACCTCTTCGTCCCCCTCCATCTCAACTGTGACCACCAATTACCCTCCACCATCCTTTGACACCACTTTGACAACTAATTACCCTCCATGGTCCAACTCCATCTGTAGTACTCGTTCACACATTCGCGGTTTAAAAAAATACTCATATTTGTCGTACTTGTACTTTTTGAATATCTACCTTAATACTCGTATATTTACTCTCTGGGTACCTAATTGTCCATAGTCATATATATTATTGACACTTTAACTAAAATAGATCGATAAATAAATGATATTATTGTGATTAAATTTAAAAATTATTCAAATATCTTAAATTCAATTATAAAGAATTATAAATTAAAAAAAAATTTAACTCAACATTTCAAATGAACATTCGTTACAATATACATTCAAATATCCATAATAATATTTTATGAAGTTGCAAGTTCTACATAATACTACTTGAGATCTGTAAAAACAATTGATAGAAAATTACAAGTATAATTATAAAGTCACAATTAATAAGATATAGCTCTTAGTCATAAAGTCACAATTATTTAAATAATCACGATGATCAAATTCTTAAAAATTTGCAAACGTTTATATTTCAATTATAAATCTTATAGTGGTACAATGATATTAATAAATGTTAATATATAAAAGAAAATAATTAATTAAACATTAATATAATAAATAAATAATATATTTATATAAATGCAGATACGAGACGAGTACAATAATACTAAATCTGCACTCATATCCACTTAATTTGATAATTACTCGTTCTTATGCTCATACCTATTATGTAGAATTTTATTCTATTCATTGTTGTTTTTCCGCATATATCCACTAAATCTGAATCTAATTGTCATCCTCAAGTCCAACGCCCTCCGTCACATTCTTGACATCAAATTTTCACTCAACATTGCAAACCCAAAATGAATGCCGCATGCTGCTACTGCAACGCCTTCCGGCCTACTGAAGTTAGCTACCATGATCTGTATCTAGCCAAAACTACGGTCCATTATAGAATCCACACGACTTCTAGTAAATTACAAATCTTATTAAGATTCAGAACTATACAATAAAATGAAATCCCAAAAATTACAGATTCGTGCTACATTGTTATACTACACGAAATCGTATAAGGCCAAAATGGTCACCAGATATACACAGAACACAGCTTAGGAAACATAGATAATTAATCAATTGGGGAATATTTATTACCAGGATGATAATCAACCAAAGCATCTGCACTAGTCTACTCACAGCACGTGCTTACACTCTCATATCTTACCCTTTTTTGGTTCAGTGTTATCATTACAATTTCAACATCAAAGATAATGCTTATCTTAATTAATAATATCATAATATAACAAGAATTTTAACATACAAAAGTACTCTTCTTTCCTAAACATTGTTTGATGCACAGTTTATTCTGACAAAAAATCCCTTCTATATGTATTGAGAGGATGTGCAGCTGCAGCAATTTTCTCCCGGAGGTTGAACCTTTTTGCAATTAGTGGCCGGACATCATCAACTGCTACCAAACTCTCCAAGAAAGGAAGTATTAAAAGCAATTCTTGATCTGAACGATCGTCAAACCAACTCTCAATTGGTATTCCATTGTCCACTTGGAACCCAAATGCCTGGGAACAAAGAAAAACAACAGCATACAGTATTAACATTTACCATTGTAATGTTGAGAACTATGCCCAATATCCTTTTTCTTTAAATACAATTAAAGAAGTCATAGACTAGTTTTATATTAACATATATCTACTACTTACATAAGGAAAAGGCACATAAAAGTCGCCTAAAATTTTATGCCTTTTCCATGTAAACACAATTCAACTTTGATTCCTCTCAACATCTTTAAGTTTTCACTCTTGTTTCAATAGGTGAATAAATCCTAACCACTCATCCTTTTTGCTAACATACCCCAATGATACTGTGATACATATTTTTTTAATATTTATTTATCTTTTTATACCAACTGTATTAAAAAAAACAACAAGGCCAGTGCTATTAAATTCAGACAGATTTTTTACTTCGATAAGGTATTGGGGGTTAATGGATTGAACTCCTTGAACTGATAACTATTTAAAAACTCCAAAAATTTATTTATACAGTAATACATAAATTTCAAAAATTTACACATTTATTTTTAACTTCATGGTTCTAGTATAAAAAATAGCAATTTTAACAATAGCTCATTTTAACAAAGCTAATAGTTATTACTAATATTTTTCTAAATTTGTATATCAATTCATTCATAATTGTGGAAGATATATGCAAACTTGCACACACATAAGAGCAAAAAGATTAAAAAAGGGGGTGGGTGGGGGATGTCTTGTGGGGTAACTGATGGTTCAACCGGCCAAGTCACTAGTTCGGCAACTAAACTGGCCAAATCAATCTTTTGCTGGTTTTCATACTAATCAAGACAAGTAAATAGTTCAAATCTGATAGAGATAATTTTCGAAATACAAACAAATTAAATAATATGGTTTCATCAAATAAAAAATACAAATGAATAGTTCAAATCTGATACAGATGAAATATCACGATTTGTTCAGTTAAGACAAAATCAACATGAGGCTCAGTTCATCACAATACCTAAAGGGGTAATGCTAGCATTTAATCTCACTATTAAACAATTCTTTATAATTGGTTCTTTTAAAGAAATCAAATCAGTTGCCACATAAGTTGATAACATTTTCACAAAAATGAATCAATCATAAAGAATATATTTAAGAGGGTGTTGTTATATTGTGCTGCTAACATTCTATATAACGATGTAAAAGGCACAGTTGCAGGTATCTACATAATATTTTCCATAAGAAAATAGTATTTAGAGAGTCAAGATACCAAATGATTATTTTGGCACAGGGGAGGGAGATTCCAAATGCAACTATTAGGTCAGCATGTTACAATTGTTGGCTACAAACATATAAACACTACAAACATACCTGTGGGGAGTTGTCAATTATTATAACATGTGCTAAATCACGGCCAAGCACAGTTAAATCTTTGAGGTAATTTCCCTCCACATAAACACAGGATTCACGGAAAACACGATGGCGAAATATTTTCCGCTTTGGATCAAGCACATTTAGTAGTTGTTCAGCATAAATACTTTGACTGGCTGTAAATATAATAATCTCAAAAAGACCAGAAACTCTCTCGAGGAAATCTTTTAGGTGGGGACGGCAGCGTACATAGACAATGTGCTCCTTTTGATTAAAATCCACAGTGAAAGTGAAGTCTACATCCTCACAAGGCTCTAGGGTAGAATGCACCAAAGTTTCTGCAGAGAATAAAATACCATAACAAAGCATAAAAATGAGCAGTTCAACCAAAAGTTTGTGCAACAGAATAGGAGTATACAAATATGTAGATAAAATAATAACTATAAAACTATTAACTATAGAAGATCCAAACAACGATTGGGAAGAAAGAAAAAAATGCATATACCACTCAAAAAAATGTTTACTGCCAGCAAGCCTTTTCTCGTAGTTGGATAATTTCAGAAAACAAGATCTCACTTCAACTAAGGGTAGACCAGTCATGTGCAGAAAGGTGGTTTTCAATGACTAGAAATCTAGAACTCACAACCAGAAAGAAACTTACAAGGCAGCAACCTTAAAATTACACAGTGATGACATGAAATAAAGAATCTATTTGGCAAAACAGCAGTATAGACATCATAATAATAAAATATCAATTAGTACAATTTATGGTAATATGACAACATTTCAAATAAAAATATAAAATGTAAATAAGTGAGGTTAGAAAAAATAAATGACCCGCAATAAATAATGCTCTGAAAAATGGTGCAAATGACATAGACTGCAGGAAAGTAAACAGAAATGAACAAGACAAAAATATCAGTTCGGTTGCAACAGAAAGAGTCAAAGAGCAGCCAAATATCTAAATAAACCAAAAAAAAATTATGTGATGCTTATATAAGATGGTCATGCAACCTAAAATTGGGTTATGATTCTCTTACCGTCCAAGTCCAGGACAAGAGTAGTAGGAGGACAACTCCGAGTCTGCTTCGGTAGCAACATCTGTCTAAACGTAGGAACAACCTTTGACAAGTCTGGTAAGGTCTTTATGAATAAGTAAGGGTCAAAATCATCAAATTCCTCAATTTCATCGTCCTCTGGGCACATATCAGTAGATATAGAATCCTGACCATGCTCATCAACGCATTCCAGCTTTGAGTTATTCATAGCATGATATATGGTAGAAACTTCCTCGGAAAAACCATTTCCAGCAAAATCAGAATTGCAATCATTCACAGTTTTTGTGCTTAAAGCAATCATATTTGATGAATTGTTTATGTCAACTTCCATGGCAGAGTCAGAATCTTGACTAACATGGCCATCTCCTGCGTCCTCCTGTGGTAACTGTATTACTTCTTGGTCTAGAGAATTTCTGTTTTGATCGTCATGCCGAAAAAAGTTTACAAAATCAGCTACAGAGAAACAAAAAGAAAATATTAAAACTTAACAATGAAAAATTTAAAAATATCACATTAAAATTAGTAAGATTACAAGAACAAGAAGAAAAAAAGTTACATTTACCTCTGTCAACAATTTTTCCACCAGCACCTTTGGATAAGTGAAACGCAGGAGAAAATATAGTTCCAGTCTCCAGAGGTACAGCTTGCTTGTTACAACCCTGAAGCAGGATCTTAAAACATTTAGAAAAAGAAAAGGAATGAAATAGAATATTCATTGGTTAACCCCTTCAAACTGGCATTTTGATTTTTGGAAACCATTTATATTCAACATGCTAGGGTATTCCAAACCTACTTAAAAACACTACATATAAGAGAAAGAGAGACAATTAATATGCCATGAACTTTAGTCTGTATATAGTTGAATCTATAAGATCCATAAAACAGCTTTGAAGCAAAAGAGGAACCTATGGAGGAATAATTCTTGTGTGGAAACGCCTATTTAGACACACCATTTGGACACACATAAGAAAGGAAAAAGTAGAAAAAATAATAATAAATAATGTATATTTTTAAAGTAATTAAATTATATGTATTTTTTGTGGGTCCAAATGTGTATGTCCACACAAGAGTGCTCCCTGTGGAGTAGCCTGCATGGGCATAGAGAGAAACAGTAGGACTAACACAAGTAGATAGTCAGTCTAGAAAAATTACCATAAAATCTACTGAAGCACCGTCAATTGCTTCACTTCCCGGATAAATATTGGAAACCCCATTGTCCACAACGTTGAATTCATCATTCAGAACAGTTAGGGGTGTTGGCTCTCTAGCTTTATCCTCAAGAGCACAAGCTGAAGTTACACCACGATGACAAGTAAAATAAGTTAGGACAACATTTTTTTGAACATAATAAAGGCATGCAGAAAATTTTCAAAATAATAATGAAGTATATGTTAGTGTCATAGGAGGTAGCAGCCTGGTTAAGAGTCACAGTGGTAGAAAACTTGAAATTGAGATGAAAAAAAGTACAAAGATATGGTCATCAGCATAAGCAAAATGCTAATTGATGCATACTATGTAAAAACATAAACCAACTACTACTGGTCATGGTAACTTACAAGATTTAATCTTTCTAGCAGAAGATGTAATTAAATCAGCCACTTTCTTTTCAACCACTTGGCCATTTTCCGAGGCCTTCCTCTGTGTTCTTGAAACCCTGGGAGGATTGCACTCTCGACTAGCATTTTGCCTGGAGGCCTTTTTCTTTGTTTGCATGTTTACTTTGAGAGTTATGCTGTACAACCGTCAACCTGGTTGACTCTTGTGGGCGTAATCAAAGCAGCAAATAAAGTTCCAGAGCAATTATCCTAATAAGATGCATCCAGTAACACATTATCAAGGTTCTGGCCAATTGGAGACATAACTAAGATGCTAAACTTTTAGATGAATATCTGGAACTCAACAGAAATGAAAAGAAAAAAAAACAATGGAAAATCACTTCATTAAGCAATATTTTTTGAATGATGTCAAAAACTGAGACCAATTTTCATAATGGTTTAAAATTCTAAAGTTATGGCTTCTAAGTTCAAATCCACATCTAGTTTATTAGCTTGAGAAACTTCATACCAATAATATCAGAAAGAATAGCACACAGAATAACAGAAAGAAAGAGAGATAAACCATGATAAAACTAAAAAATTGCTCTAAATAAACCAAATATATTCCAAAAATTATCCATACATCAAGACATCGGTCAAATACTCAAATTATTAACGATCTAATCACCAGAATTTCATACATGTCAAAATTAACAAGCTGAAACTGAGAAAATCCTGAAAATACACCGAATCAACCATCCAGTATCTATTGCAATATTGGCATTTAAAATTCAAACACCAAACAGAACAAGAGCAACAAAACTCCAACCTTCACACTGATATAGCATAAAAAAAACCCTAAAACTACAACAAACCCAAAAAAACGGAGAAAATAACATATACTATATTTATAAAAGCAACACATGAACATAAACTAAACGAATAAGCTTGAACGCAAATGATAGATACCTGATGTGGAAATCACGAACAATAAGCTCTCGCAACAAACAAATTACTATAGAATAAGCTCGGGGAGAATAAGCTGAAAGAAGAGACTAAAACCCTAAATTAATTTAAACTGAATGAAATAAGCTGTGTTGTGTTCTCTCCTTTTTGTTATAAATTTTTTTGGGGTGTTTTCCCTCCAATGAGAAGGTGAGAGGGAAAACAATGAAGGATGAAAAATGAAAAATTATTTCATCGGAACAAGGAATGAAACTGAATTTATTTTAATTTTGTCGAAATATATTTATTTATATTTATTAATTTGTTTATTATTGTCCCACCGAAATTTTTGGAATGGTATTTTTTCTTACAAGTTGGAAACGTACACGCGAGGGTGTTCGTAGAATGCTACCCGATCATGTGGACGGGCACGTGTCCAAATCACCAGCATATTTTGGCCGTTGCAGGTAGTGAGATTCACGGGTCAAAATTACCCTCCTTACTCACTTGCATGATTTTTGAATTTCAAATATTCAAAACCAAAATCGATTTCTCATCTCACCGTCCAATTTTGAAAATTTTACCATACACCCCTATGGTATACTCCTAAGCCCTACCCCACAATTAGTTTGAACTACCCGTTTTACCATTAGTTTTAACAAATATCTAAAATCTTGCTTCAAAATTATTTTGAATTTAAAATTCGATTGCTATTAACTTTTGTATATTCAATTCAAATATAAATTATGGTTTATCAATAAATATTTTAATATGTGATTATAAATTTCGAGAAATCATACTACATAATATTTTTCAAACATTACAAATACACTCATTTTTTATTTGTTTTTCAGTTTTATTTAAATATTATATAATTTTATCATGTCATTTTTATGGAATATTTTATGTTGACATAAATTGATCTTCAATTTAATTTTTTTATTTTATCATTGAATTTTGACACTCGCACGAGTTCCTAACCTAACTTTTAACTTTTTTTTATTTTATCATTGAATTTTGACTACCCGTTTTACCATTAATTTTTTTTATATTATATAATTAATGTTTTAGTTAAACAACAACGTTAAAAGATAATAAATTAACTAAAAGTATTTTTGTAAAAAAATAATTAATACATCTAATAATTTTAAACGAAATTTTATTTTGTCTATCGAACGAGATTTATAGTTAGATGTAAATAGACAATTCACTATTAAAATTGTTTATGTACGATTGGTCAACTTTATAATTTTTCATAAGATAAATTCGGCTATCTATTGTAAATTTGGAGTTCCGATTTTTGATGGACTTGCCAATCAATTTCGAAGAAAGGAAGATAGAAATAAGATAAATAGATATATTTAATTTTTTAATTATTATATTATTTATTTTATTTTCTCTCTGAAATGAATCTCAAATAACTGTGAATATTTAATTAAAGAATTTAAATAATTATATTTATATCACCTATAAATAGTTCACGAAAGTAATAATTTATTTTGCCATGATTCTATGTTTGTAAAGGTTGGGTCATTAGTTTTGCTTAAATATTGTATAACTTGATTTCAAAACTAAATAATATCTCATTGTCAATAGTTACTAGTAACCAATTTTTCTTTTATAGTTTGTTAGTTTGGTATTATTTATTTTAGTTAAGTTGGTTGGGGTTTCCCTGTAATAGATATATCTTTTAGTCTTATTTGTCAAACTATTAATTGTGATCACACAATAATTATCAACGAAAACTCTTGAGATTTTTTTTTAGTCAAAATGAACTTATTTCCTTTCAACAATTAGAATATATGCAATACACGTGAGATGAAAAAAAATAAATAATGTGAATAGCCTAAAATATTGATGTTTTTGCTAAACTATGAGCGACTTTATTTGTTCCTCACCTTAAAAAACTATATTATAACTAGTATGAGAAGTATGAATGGAAATAGGCTACATCGTTTATCACGAGTCTATGGTCCGACTTACTTATGGTATGACCTGACATATTTAATAAAAAGATTATGCTCAAACTATTTTTAAACTTATTTATTTAAATAAGTTAATAAAATCTTCAATATGGTTTGTCATTTTTGGATGCAAATTTATTGCAATTAGCTATAAACGATGAGATGAATTCTCTATAGTCTAACATGACTTGACATTTAGAAGACTTGCCTCTTGATTGCAAACCGATAGATTGTAAATGAATTTTGAAAAATAAACTAAAATACGATGAAATTGTGTTGATAACATCAATTAGGACACTCATTTCACTAACAACTATTCATAACTTGGTGATACACTAAATAGATGTGAAGATAGTTTTTTTGAATGATGAACTGGAAGAATAAATCTATATGGAACAACCTAAATGTTTTATTATTCATAGACTAGAAAATAAGGTTTGTAAGTTAGATAAATATTTGTATGGTCTTAAACAAGCTCATAAACAATGACACGAAAAATATGATAGTTTGATTATATTGAATGAGCTTAAAATGAATGAAAGTGACAAATGTATTTATTACAAATATAAAAATAACACTTGCACTATCATATGTCTCTATGTAGATGACCTTCTATATTTGATTCAAACATTCATGTTGTAAATATTGTGAAATAATTATTATGTAACAACTTTGATATGAAAGACCTTAGAGAAGCAAGTGTAATCCTCATAATCAAGACTACTAGGTTAGAAAAAGGGATTTTTTTTTGGATCAGTCTCACTATGTTGAAAAGATCTAAAAAAAAATACAATTACTTTGACTGTAAACTTATTTGCACACCATATGATCCAATTGTGAAACTTTTGAAGAACATTAGTAAAAGTGTCAGACAAATTGAATATGTGAGCATCATTGGCAGCATCAGGTATGCCACTGATTGTACTAGACCTAACATTGCATACCTAACGTCGTGGGACTATTGTGCAAGCTTATCAATAGACTTAGTATGGAGTATTGACACGCTATCGAAAGAGTCGTGAGATACATGAAAATGACAATGAGTCTCATATTATATTATCAAAGATTTCCTACCGTCCTCGAAAGATAAATTGATGTTGATTGGAACACATTATCATATGACTAGAAAACAACAAGTGGTTATATTTTTAGTATAGTTGGTGGTGTTATATATTGGAAATCAAAGAAACAAACGATATTGACTCAATCCACTATGGAATCTGAAATGATAGCACTAACTACTGCCAAAGAAGAAGTAAGCTGGTTGAGATGCTTGCTAGGTGAGATCCCTTTATGGGATAAATCTATGTCAGTTGTGTTGATCCAATGCGATATTACCACAATTATTGCAAAGATTGAGAATCGTTATTACAACGGTAAGAGACGACAAATACACTGTGAACACATCATTGTTAGAGACTTACTTTCTTAATGAGTTGTTATGGGTAGATCATATACACTGGTGATAATTTAGCAGATCATTTGAAGAAATAGTTAGCTATAGATAGAGTCCTAAGTACATAAAAAATGATGGGACTAATATCTATAGAGTTACTCATGATGGTAACCCGACCTAAAATACTAATGATCTAAAAAATTAGGTTCAATGAGTAATAATAAGTCACGAATGATACAAGATGAACATGATATTATAAATCAGAGACATGATTCTTGAAGCAATGATATGATGAGATGATAAAAATCTATTAATGTGATATATACTCCATATGAAATGGAATACCTAGTTATAGGAGTACACTTGATAGATTCAACCATGTGGATGTGAAAGTCAAATCGCTTCTTATGAATTTTTGAGGAAGAGTCGCTCTTGTTGAATCTGAATCTTAATTATTATGCAAAACATAAAGTCATAAGACACATTTGCTTATACACAATCTTATAGAAGCGTTTGACGCTACTTCACAAATATACATATTTTTTAATTCAAGTGGGGGATTGTTAGAACATATATATTAGTGTGTGAATTTAAAATTTTGTTGAAGTCTCACATTGGAAAACTCTCAAATATTAAGTAGTTTTCAAACTCTATAAATACTTAAGCCCTACATTGGATAATTAATATATGTGAGTTTGTTTTCACTACTATATAAAGAGTGTCAAACTCTTGTGAAAAACACATGAAAATTGAATGTATTTCTCAACTTTATATTTTTCCCTTCTTCTGCTTGATGCATTTCTGAGCCATTTCTCCTTCATTTATTTTCTCTTGTTGTCTCTAAAGCACAATCGCACACCAAAGTTGTCTTATTTATGAGAAAGAGCGCAATCAACATTACACTTGAGGTAGCTTGTTCACATTTTGGACCATGATATTTGTAGAACAACAGTAGCATTTTGAATCGGCTCCAAGGCTTGACAACGTCCAATGTATACTCCCTGACTGTGTCGATAGGGGTGGGCAAAGTTCAATTATGAACTAGAACCATTTGAAAATTGAACCGAACTAGTTTTCAATTTGAAAAAATCGAACCGAACCGTTTTATAAATTGGTGCACTAGTTTTTTTGAACCGAACCGGTTTAACTAAATTTTTTTATTTATATAAGTCAAATTTTACATAATTATCCCTAATTATTTCTAAAACAAAATTTCGGTTCAAATTTTTTTAAATAAAACCGATTCGATTCAATTTTTCGAATTAAAAACCGGTTCGGTTCAATTTTTCGAACTGAAAATCGATTCGGTTCGGTTCTAGTTCTAAAAAATTAGTTTGAAAATAGTTTGGTTCTCAATTTTTATAAACCAGTTCAGTTCAAAAACTATTCGATTTAGTTCTGCAGTTTGATTCAATTTTTAGTTTTTTTGAACACTCCTAATCGATAGCACAACGTACTCCTAGTTTTGAGTCGACCCGTTCTTTTTTCCACACACATTCATTTTTGCAGAACCATAAGCCCCAAAGTGTTGCTGCAAAATTCAACGGGTGATGATGCCGAAGACCTATATCCCCCGAAAAGAAAATAGATGAGATGTTTCCATGGTAGTGATAACCATCAAGTCCCAAAGGTTCACTTCTTTCCAACAAGTCACATCGCGAGTACAAAAAAAAAAAAAAAAAGACGTTCTTCAATTTCAGCGGCTTCGTTGCAAGAATATTTAGATAAAACTCTACTATTCTCAATCTAATATGGTATGAGGCTTTTTGTGACCATAGGTATATTCTTGTTCTTTTTTTCCTAATTTCTTTATTTCTCTAATTTTGCCACAAATGAGAATCCATCTTTGATTCTCATCACTCATTTATTGGACAACAAGAACTACATCTTGGACATGCGTAAGTTGCAACGATCTCCAAAACCAAACTCAAATCCATTAACTATACCTTCGTTCAACAACACGTGTGCATGTTCTTCATAATCAATGGGTCTGCTGCAACATGATCCTTTATTGGTAGATGGTAGAGCCCATTTGATTTTGCGTTGTGAGCTCTCCCGACCAACAATGGAAAGAAGTAGGATGCTATCGTTTGAAAAAATTGTTTACTGTTGATACTTTTCCAAAATTCAAACCAAATAAATTACAAATTACAAACTTTGGTATTTACCTCATCAAAATATAAAAAAAAAAGTTATTTCTTTTTTGAAAGAGGAATAAGAAAATCATTACTATTGGTAAATGGTAATGAGAACCTTTTGAGTTAAAAATAAATAGGACTACCGCCAATAGGTTGAGACTTGAAAAGGAGGCATATGAAATTGTCAAACAGTAACCACACCAACATATTTTAAAACATAATTCTTATAAATCAATCTTCTAAAAATATAATTCTTATAATTCTCAACTTCCAATCTAAAGTGAATAATTTTTATCGATATTTTTGCTAATAATACATAAAAGAAATGACTTAATTTGTTTATCTTGGAGGTGGTGGTGGAGCGTGAGATTTGGCCATTCCCACCCATGCTACTATACCTACTGCAAGAATAATCCATCCAAACATGTCATATTTAAATTCACTGCTCCTATGCTTCTTAGATTCCTGAAATGAACCAAACAATGGCTGTTAAGCTCCTGTGCAAATAATCTAAAATAGATATAAGTCAATTATATACAAACAAATTATCAAGAATAATATTCTCTTCATTATAGATAGATGATTCGAGACAAAATCTCAAAAAATCATGCATAAATTTTTCAAACAATTTAATCTTACAAGGCTACTACTCCCAACGTTTTCCAACATTTGAAAATATGGACAGTTAGAGTAAAAGAGTAGTAGTTAGAAGGATAAAACGCTTGTTTACATGTTATATCAATCTTTAATATTAAACACCCCAGACTGAGCACTTGCAATCTAAGTAACAGAAGAAAGCATAATTATTAGGGAAAAACATAACACTGCATATGTTTTCAAAGTTGATCAATATAAGATCCTCGTTTGCCAGTACAAACCCAATTCTCACAGAAATATCATAGGCAGCCAGATGGCAGACAATATTGTGATAGTACTTTGGAAGACACCTGGATCTGCAAATATGAAAATTTTTTATACAACTATTTTCATTGGTAGACTCAAGAATATGGAACTATTTCCATTGGTACACTCAAGAATCTGGACAAGTCCCAAACTTTTGGTATAACTTTGCGTGGAGTCCTATCATAATAATCATCAACAGAAGTCAAGGGAATGGTCCCTTGTTCTCTGGTTTGCATATAAAGGACACCGCTACTAGGTTCTGGGTTAGGGTTAGCTTGTAGTATGAGGGACTGAATATCTTCCATACGAACTCGGAGAAAAATACGACGATATGTTCCAGGAAATCCGTAACGAAAAAAACACACCATTCTATTTTTTTTTATCAAAAAAATTATAACCACTAAAAACAGATGCAATGCGACACAAATAACTAGATAAATTGACAACACAATAACCTAACATCTTATCCCTCTAGAACATGTTGTCTAATTACTAATTTTAAAGATATTAAATTATATCTGCATTGATGCAAAGTAGCAAACATGAATCTAACTCCAAGATAAAAAAGTGCCAAATGCTATTCCAAATGGGAAGGCAAGAGATGTGTGTTTTTTCCACTTTTGCATAGCTTCAGGCAATCCACAAAATATTCTAGAAGATGACTTTGGCATACACAAGATATATACCTCCAAATTTGGTCTAATGGTTCTCAACAGGTATTTATATCCACAGAATAAGAACTCCATTTGAGCTTTAGCATTTTAAAATTATAAAAAAAGTCATCTCCTTATACTTGAAACGACCGACCAGTTACGGTCAGTATTAGCCGGAATGACAACATGGCAAAAATAAAATTAAATTCAATTAAATATTTGGCAAATCCAACCTTTTCTTTTGAAGACCCCTCATGACTCATCTGACCAAGCCCAAGTCCATTTTTGTGGATCTCCATGTGTAGTTCTGGGGCCTACGAGACACAGTTTACAGACACTCATCAGAGTAGGAAAGATACAATGGCCAACAAGTTACTTAAGATAATAATAGAAAGAACAAAGAATCATGAGAGCAATTAACCAAAATGCATATAAAAAGAATATCAACCTGTTTTAGAGAAAGAAAAAAAAAGTTTCTCTAACAGTAAGACTGCTAAGCATGTGAATAAAGGCTGTCACCACAAAAACAATTTGAACCATCCATAGTGAACTAAATCAATTCCAACAATGCAGATGGATGGCAATGAAAAAGCACATCCAGTGTCTTGGATCCAATCTGAATGCCTTAATATCACTTAACCTTTTCTCAGTACGCATTAACACATTAACTATAATTAAAACCCATTTAACCCACAATATCGGGTAGAGGTGGAAGTTGTGATTTATTTAGTTTTACATATGTCTTACTCAATATTAAAACAACAGAATCTGAGTAAGTCAATAAAAGAGCAGAACATTATAACGCAGATCATAAACGTCAAATCAATGCCGTGACCCCATCAACTAAAGATTGATATTTTTTGGCTAAAAACTAGACAAGGTAAGTTTTAGCTTATTTGGCAAAAATTTTAATGCAAAAACAAACCAAACACAGAAACAATATCAAAAGAATTGTCATATCTATTATTGCATTACCTTAAGAGCAACTTCCAAGGACTTTCTGTAGAGACCATTCTCAGGATCCTACAATTTCAGGATCCACCACTAAGTAAATTCAAGTACTACAAGCGCGGTGTGTCAATATTATATTTTTAGAAATTAAGAGCAAATACATTACCATATCAACAGCTTTCTGAAAATACTCATAGGCCTTGTCAAAATCACCCTGTGCATCAAGGATATCTGGAGTTAGAAATCCGCAAGACGTGTGGGCATTCCCCAAGCACCAAAGAGTGTAATGCTTTGTTGGATTGATTAATAAAGCCTCCTCCAACTTAGAAAGTGCATCTGGAGGAAGTTGCTAAGTTCAGTTCCGATCAAAAGCCAACATAATCAATCGCAGTAATTAGCTCTTTCCTTCACGAAAGAGAAAATCCACTTTAAAATTATGCTTGATTTTAATCATGATAAATATACCTTCAATCATCTTCTTGGAATCCCTAGGATTTTGGAATGCTGACAACTCTATCAAAGCTTCACCCCATTTAGTCAAATTCTGTATACAAATATAAACATAAATATATATACATATGCTCACACACATTTAGCATGTGTTTGGTTATACAGTGGCAATCTTTTTTGTTAAATTACTTTTAGTTAAAAGTGAATTTAAGTTAAAATTATTTATGTTTTAAATGCTTGTAAGATAAGCACTTAACATATAAAAGCTTATGTATAAACTATTTCTATAATAAAAGATAAAATTGCGGCATACTCTTTTTATATATACTATAAGCTATTTTTACAAACTTTCCTGGAGAACACATGGAAATAAGCTAAAAACAGCAAACTTATCAACATATCTCTTCCATAAAAAATTGCTTACGAACATGTCATACTCTTATTAACATATAAAAGCAAATATTTTGATGGACAGATAAACTCAAATAAGTCAATAAAAACATCCCTACATACATTCATGTGAAAGTGAGTTAAATAATAAATTTGAGTACAAAATTGTGGATGTAAAAACTACAAATTCTAACTTCAAGTTCGAATCAATTTGCTGAATTAGAAAAATAAACCTGAGCTCATTTTTAAACTACAAGATTATAGTAAAAGGCATAACACCGAAGCAGCAAAAATTTCGTGAAGTAACGGAACACATACTAATAACGGAAAAAAAAACACATAGAAACAGCTTGGTAAAGCACAGACCACTTAACAGAAACCCTCACGAATTCGATATTAGCATACGTATGAGTAAAAAAAAACTAAAAGATATAGAGATTATTAGGGTAATAATGAAGAATGATACACACATCACCATCAAGAGGATTTTGAGCATAGTTTTCTTCAGCGGTTTTTCGAGTGTGCTCAGATAAAAGTAACCGATCAAAGTCTTGTTGAGAAAACTCCATATTCTTCTCTGATCGTCAAAATGAGCTGACTCTGCCACCACAACTACGCCGCAAACGCAGATACTAAGGAGGAGAAAGATTTGGGCCGAGGACATAAATTTAAATACTGGGCCGAGGACATAAATTCAAATATTGGGCCTGGACTTTAACATAAAAGCCCAATTGTTTATTTTAGCGGGAATCTTCTGATATGACGATAATACCCCTTACCCGTTCCCGCCAATTTGAAACCCTAATAATAATAATAATGGTAAAGAAATGGAAGAAAAAGACGAAGGAATTGGTAATGGTTGTGGTTATGGCAGAGGAAGAAGAGAAAACGTTGTCGATTGAACCAGAATTTCCAAGGAGTAGAGTGAAGAAGATAATGACTCTTGATGAGGACGTGAAGAGAGTGAGTACAGAAGCGTTGTTTCTGGTATCGCGTTCTACGGAACTGTTTCTACATTTACTTGCTGAAAAGTCTGCACAAGTTGCGATTGAGAAGAAACGCAAGACGGTGAAGCTTGAACACATTAGAATCGCGGTGAAGAGGCATCGACCAATAAGTGATTTTCTTCTCGATTCGCTTCCGATGCCTTCTGAAACTGTTAAATCCGATAAACCTGTGCAGGATGCCGATCGGCCTAAATCTGTTCCGGACGGTACTCGCCGTATTGATCATATCTTCCGAAAGTCAGAAGCCCAGGCCCAAGTTGAAGCTCAAGAACCCGAACCTGAACCCATGGAGGAGTTCTAGATTGTGTTCCTTTATACTCTCTGTAAATGAGATTTCCATCTTATGTTAATGATGTATTGGCAAAACGACGCGAATTTAATTTGTAAGCACCTTCTTAAGCATATGTTATGTTTCTTTTTACATAGTCTTTTACCTATTCAATTATGATCTACACTCCAGGAGTAGTTTTTTTACTTTGATTTTGTTTATTGACCTATTAACATTGCAGTAGTTCATTCATGTCAATTTTGCAATATTTTATCATCATTCAGATTTGAGAGATTGGGTTCAGGATTTGAAATAAAGGTTTGTGACTGATTTGGGCGGCGGCATAACAATTTTTGATGTTGTTGTAACCATGACTGATGCTGTATTTGACCTTGATTCTATGCAATATATCAACATTGCCACGTGTTACCGTGACCCTGATTAGGTGAGTGGTGATTATTGTGCTTCTAGATCAAAAACTGCATCTATTAATAGTCCACGTACTGACTACTGAATATGTTCATTGCAATGTCACTTCTTTAGTTCTATATTTATATTCATTTTCTCTTTTGATGTGTCTCCCATGTGACTGAGACTAATTTAGTTAGCACCTATGGGTTGTTAATTTGAGCTCGGCTTATGGATAATTTTTTAATCTATAAACCCTGCATCTATACTGCGCCATAGTGAAGTTTAGGTTTTTGTAACTCTTGTGTAATTCATGTGGTTTTCATGTCTGTGCCCAATTCTGGTCTTACGTGAATCCATCAACAGGCAAAATGGTTTCTCTTTTAGTTGGAGCAGGCCATAGTACCTGGTGCAAAATTGCAATTAAAACAATGATTTTGGTTGACATCATGCATAAGCTAATCCATTTGGTCAACTTAAGAGCAAAAACACAAGTAGAGTGTAGGTTTATTATTTTGCATGTTCACAACAGTATGGAAAGTCAGCTTTATGAAGTATCAGTCAAAACTTATGATTCTTGATATAGAAAATTAAGGAGAAAATGGTCCATAATGTGTAGACACCATAGCAGATGCCTCTTCTCTTATATAAGAAGTAAAGGCAGGTTCACCAAATATCTTTTTCCTCTGTATCTTCCTTCCATCCTTAATGAAGGATATACCTTGATTTCCTGAATTTATACTGTTTGATCCCAGTTGCTGGATACCTATAGGGAGCCTTTTGTTCAAGGGCGCAGCACATTCTAGACTTCCGTTCGAGCTTCTATTTGGAAGACGTCTACTGCTGGTGCCTGGTCTTGACCCATACATATTATCTCGCTCAGAAACTACTTGACTCTGGACCTTCTTCTTTTCCCATGACTGCGAACAAAACACAAAGAGGAAGTAAGAACGAGGTTATCATTATGCAGTATAACAATTTATATGGCATGAATCTTTTTGTGGACAACATAATGTAAACATTGATTAACTGATTTGTGAAGCTGTTATTGTCTATCAAATACTAACCTGCTGTCTTTTCTTATCCTCCTCCTTTTCTTGCCTTAGTATGTTATATTCCTCCAGTATTTCCATTAGAGGAACCTGCATAGATGTCATTTTGGCTTGCTGTTATCTACTTAATAAAGCATGGCATATACTATAAAAGGTCAATCCAGAAAATACATACTGGTTCATGGAAAAGAAACTGTGAGAGTGTAAGACTTCTCAAACCATTTGATGTCAACATAATGATAAAACTATATAGTAGGATTTGCTTCTAGTAATTCTTAAGATTTTTGGTTATCTTGTGAAGTACTGAGGTGTAACTTTGTGTTACTGTATTCCCTTAAAAACTATATATGTGAATGGTTTATATAACATAATAATAATTTGATTTACAAAGGTTGCAATACATTTCGTATGAAGAAACCAGAGTTTCTTTATCACTGTCATGGATACCATGCCCAAATGTTTATGTAGTGGTTGAGAAGAGGTATGAATATGAAAATGCTTTCCAATGTCCCACAAAATGTCCTTAAATGTTAATATGTAAAAGGAACATTGTATGTTGAATGAGATGATTATTTTTGTGAATGCAAGCAATTCAGAGAATTACATCTTCAAGTTCTCTTCTTTTATATGTGGTATCAGTTTTTTACCATAAGCTTGTTCTGTGAATTTTTATAATGTTAGATATATTTGGGAATTCTTATTGCTTATTTGGTGTTTCTTACCATGTTGAATTTTCAATGAGTTTTTTTCCAATCTTCTCACTTTTCCCCTTTTAAGAATTATTTAGACCGTTTCACATGCACTTTTTAAGTACATGTTTTCTAATATAAATGAATAGTAAATTCAAAATGTTGTAGAGTGTTAGATATCTTACCTGATCATACAAGAAAACTTTATTTCTTTCTGCTTCCCAACTCCTAGTCATTTTTATAAGCAAATCTACCAGAGCTGGAAAATAGCAACCACTGAATGTGAGCATGTGTGTTATTGCTGCCGGTTGGTTCAAATTTTATTGTTTCGGTCTTATCATATATACCTGGCATTCTACTGACCATTATACGGGCACGCTCAGCTCGTCTCAAGTTTTTATGGGCTCCTCTACTTACTGAGTACCGATTCTCATCCTGAAAGTACACTTGGGTTATGAAACATATCACTGATGCATTCATGATAAAATTCATTTATGAAGATTGATTCAAATGAAAATTCTAACCATGCTGTATTCTTCTAGCCAGCGCTCCTCATCACGTGCTAACATCCACTTCTCAACTTTTTCCATTATAGCCTTCCTGCTGGAAGCCTCTTCTCTTGCTCTTGATATCTGTTCATCCATGCTCATGAGGAGATCGGAATGGTCAATCTCCCCTTTTATAGATGTAAGTCAATTTTTAGGCTGGATTAATGTTAAAGTGAATATACATAAGCATTTTGAAATGGGTTGCACACATTAGTTTGATTCACCTGAGTTTATGAGGTTAATTATATTGTTCATTTCTGTCCGTGAAGGAATCTCCACGTGAGATATCTTGCATATCAACTCTAGTTCCTCCTGCTTCTTCTGGAAAAGCTCCTTCGTTTTGCTTGCTTTTAGTTGATCTAGTCTTTTTACTTCAGCTTCAGTCTTGTAAAAAGTTGAGGCTTTTTAAATTTCTGAGATATTATATTTTGTAGATCTTTTAGTTAGATACATACCTGCTGGACTATCTCTAGAGTAAGACTTCCTGGCTCTGATACTTCCACTGATGTGACTGACAACAGATTGATTACATGGGAAAAAGATTGTCTATCACTGTAAGGTGTATCCATAAGATTCCATAGATTTGAGAGCGATTCGCCTAAAAGGTGAAGCTACAAAACATATCAAGAGTACAAAATTGTATAAACTTGAAAGCATAAAAGTCAAGGGAAAAACACAGTACTTTAAGTTTAAAGACATTATTTATTTTAGAATAGCATCATGAGATTTTGACAAGATTTTCAAATTTCACATATTTGTATAGATCACCAAAAGAAAACAACTATAGTATCAATTCACCTTGTCCAGCCGATTTTGCTTTTCTTCATAAAGGGACTCCACCGTGATATTAAGTTTATGTAGGATAGCATCACTTATATTTTTTGTTATTCCACACAAATCATTCAAGCTGGGGTGAACTTGCTGGATGATTGCAGAGGAATCCTTTCCTAAGATTGTGGATAAGCTGTGTATTTTGTCGATGTATTTCTCCACTTGCTGGAGTCTTTCATTCTTCAAATGTAATCACAAAAATGTTAAGTTTGAAGAATACTACCTCCCTTAATGATGATGTGAGAAACATTAATTTCTTTTAGGTACCTTCTCATTGTAAAGCCTTTTCAGCTCATTCTGATACTCCTCAAGTCTTTTTAGTGAGAGATCATTCTCATTTACTGCAAAGATTGAGGGTGCATCGTCTGAGTTACCTGCAATTTCTGCAGAAATTTTTTGAATTTGCCCTTGCACGGCTCGGAATTGGTTTAATCTCTCTTCTTTCCTTGACCGCATCTCCCGGAGTGCTGGAGTGATTGAATCTAGCTGCTCTTTTAGTGTACCCGCCCTTTTTTCTGGCTGTACAGTTACTGTCATCAGTCTAGAGTCTACACTGATTCATGATTTCTTGTTGAAACATACATATCTATTATTGAGACACAGTTAAGAATGAAGATGCTGTTGCAAATATGTCAGTTTTTTTTTCCTAAGCTTATCTCAGCACAACAACTAATCTGTTTTATACTACCATTCTCACAACTAACACACCACATAGAAGATTTTGTCTACTCTGAAAAACGAGAAATGGTAGAAATCATAAATGTTATTCAATAAACAATTTGGTATGCTCCCAACAGAAGTACAAAAAATTAGCACTAGGTTTACTTCAGACATATGAATATATGAAATAGGTTTCATTGCTTGTTATTTTGTGGTTCTGATTGTTTTATTACTAGCTTATTCAGATACATAACTTAATTAAACGGTTATAGATAGCATAAACATTTATTGTATAATTATTTATGTATTAGTTATTCTTACAACAAAATATAAAATAAAGTTAATTTGTTTTTGTATAAGCTATAAACTGTTTTTATAAGATATTCTAGATGAAAATAAACTAGAAACCACTTATTGACATCACATAAGTCTTTTCCATAAAGTTTTTCGAACAATATGACAAGTTTATAAGAGTAGATAAATTCAAATGACATCTAAGTAAACCCTAAGTACTAACTGAATATGGCTAAGTGGAAGTGCTACCCGTCCAGGAAGAGATCGTTCACCGAGGGACAAAAGAAGGTGAGTAAATTCTGCTTCAGCTTCAGCCAACTCCTGATGCAGACTAGCTCTAGATGTATTTGCTCTGTCAACTTTTTTCCTGTAAACCTCAAGGCACTCTTGCTCCAAATCCAGCAGAACCTTTTCCCTCACAAACTTGTCTTCTCCAATTTCATCCCAAATTATCTAAATTTCATTTAACACAAGAAAAGTTTTTTGAAACATGACTAAAATAAATTATCTCAAGAAACATTTAATTTGTGAAATTATTAAGGTTCTTGCCTGCAGCTCTTGTAACAGGAAACCGCACGAGGTTTCTAGCAATGTGGAACTTCTCATTCCAATTGGTGTCTGGAATGAACCCATTTGATTGTACACTTTAGTACAGATTAAACTTAGATAATTCTGAGTGAACTTGTGAATGATGAAGAGGCAAAACTCAAGAATGATGAAAAAGAAGTTTTGGTGTCAGTGGAGGTAGTATTTTTGCCATATGGTATTTGATTTTGCTTAAAAGACAAGGGTGACAGAGGTGGGTAATGTAAGCTTTGGGTTCAAGAATCAGTAAGTCATTTGATCCTACATACTCTATTTTTTAAAAAAATTTCAAATTTTATTATTTAAATTTTTAACATATAACTGTCTCTGTCTTTGGAACCTAAAAAATTGATGTACTTCCTTATTTGGAGGTATCAGATGTGATATCTGTTTTGCACCAGGCTTTGTCAAATACCACTCTTTTATTTATAGGACTTGATTCCTACGTTATCTTTCTAAAGCAAATGATTCTGATCGTGATTGGAATAGATAAGTATGAGATAATTATTTTTTTGCTTTTTGTAATGAATTAGAAGGTTGATTATTTTCCTTAAAAGTCTCCAGAAGTGTGATAAAATTTAGTAAGGCATCGTTATCACGTGTATTGCGAACTTTTTTTAAAAAATAAATAAGAAAATAAGTAGTTTATTTGGGTGCAAAGAAAAACAGCACTAAATTTAATTTGGAGTTCCCAATTCCTATAAAACTTTTTTTTGAATAAAACATTCTACCTTATTCCAACAAGAGAGTAAAGTCGAGCAATATCTTGTCAAAGACGAAAGACGGCTTCAAGATGGAAATATACAATGAGAATATGACATTACATTCTCCAATTTGTAGAATACTGACGACACATATAACAAAATAATAAAGATGTGTGATATATGAAGTGTAAGACATTGAGGTAAGAGTTTTGTAGTATTTTTTTCAGTAAAGCCAGAGTTTTATACTTGAAAAATGATATTTGAAAATACAAAATTGACATATTGTGCACTATGTATAAACTGTATTTATATGATGAAGTATTTTTTTATTTTATTTTTAACAATTTAGACATTTTTTTGGTGATATATATATATATATATATATATATATAATTTTTTATTATTTGACCAATAAAATATTAATTATTTATAATTTATTTAACATATATTTCATTAATCACGAAAATACAATACCATAACCACTTTAGAAGAATTTTATAATTAAATAATTTTAAAGTGGTTAATATTATCTATTTTACAGATCAATAATATTTATATTTAAAAAATAGTTAATGATATACTAAATACTCAAAGTAACTAACTAATGATATAAATTTATATATCGCATTAAAAATTAAAAAAGTGTTTATTTTTTATTTTCAAATTTTTTTACACAAAAAACTGAATGTATACTTTACCTATACAGTGTACGTGTCAACATTCGTGTCCAATAACATAACCGATGTTTGTTTTATGAAGTTCCATATCATTTTTGTTATCGGTCAAAAAAAATTATTGTGCCAACTCCAAATTTTTCCTCTCTCAGCCAACACAAAATTACACATGCTGTTCATATTTTTAACATCATTCAGAGTTCATTTTATTTTTATATTTCTTTCTTCTTCTCATAATATTAATATATCACATTCATTATATAATGCTCAAAAGACTCAAAGTATACACATTTAAATAAGTGTACGAAATCTTTTGGTATATGACATGAGAAGTGTAGAAAAAGTAGAAACAGATAAAGAAAATGAAAAATGTAATGGAAAACGTAAAAAAGTAATTAATGATTAAAAAAATATTTTTTTTATTCATGATTAAAGAAGAGATAGAAAATAAGAAAAGGGTGGACCACCATATAGTTTGGCCCCAATGCACATCTGTTTGAGACCATTGGATTAATCATCTCTATCAAATTTTATGATGCTTCTTTAACACCAAATATACTTTAACTGGCGTGAGAACAATCTTTATATTCCTAATAATTGTATAAAAATAAAATTTCATGCCAAAATATAGTGAAGGCAGTTTTTCATGAAACAAAGAAAAAATATTTTAATTATGAATGTAATAAAATAAATTGTCTTAAAAAATAGAATATAGTTTTTTCATATTCAAATAACAAATTGATAGGAAATATTCAGACCTCCATAAAAAATTGTTAAGGGAAAAGATTATGAATTAGTTTTTGTAAGATGTGTACTTAGATTTGTAAATCCACGTGTATATGCACATATTTTTATTGATTTAGAAAATAACGATCAGTAATTGAAACTAAAAAAAAGTTGATAAAGTATTTTGTTAAAAGATTAGAACTGATAAATATGTCTTAAATTGTCATTATATATTAACTTATACTTAAATTTCATTTATGTTGTAATTAATAGTGGAGTTATTATTAGTAAATAACATAAATTTATAACCGAAAAAAACATATAATGTAATCAAACAATCAACAAAATAGTTAAATTTCATAACTATCCAAATTTCTATTTAAAGGAGCAATTATACATTTATTGGTAGAATTTTAAATTAAAAAAATGAAATTACATAAGCAAATTACTCAAAGCAAAATAAACACAGACAAAAAAAAGACATTCAGATACAAAGCAAAATTATCGGAAAAACAAAAATTTAACTGAAATGTAACTAAGGAGAGAACCATACATACATATCCAGAGACAAAACTTAGTTTTTATTGCCAACTTAACTTGAAGGTTTTTTCATTCTTCAAAAATATTAATAGTAACTGTACGTAGCTAATTACCTTGAAAATTCAGGAGTTACCTTCAATAATATTATGAATATATGATATGCACTATGTATGATAAAGATATAACCGCAAGATATTTTTTATTGAGAATTTCATTCCAAGATAACTTTTTCAATCTACCTTGATAATTTGTATAAAAAAAAATATATAATCCGGGAATTGGACCGAATATATAGTATATATTAACAAACATTTAACTCCATAATTTTCAAGACACAACTTTTGATAAACACAAAATTAATAATAACATTAGTATATATTGGATGTGAATGTGGTTCATACACACGTGAAGTGAAACAAATGGAGAAAGATAATTGGATTTGAACATTATCATTGAATAATTATGAAGGCTTGTTATCTATAGTTGACATAGTAATCTGTTTGGTATTGTTGCGAACCATATTGTGCAAGAAAGTCCCAAAATCGTATATTAGCAACGATAGTCCATGCACGAGAAGAATCTAGAAACCAGATCATATGAAGGCTCGTGAGTCAAAGTGGGGAGTGATTCAAAACTTTGGAATATACTATCTTTGTATTATTGGTAATTTTGTGTTGATATTGGAATTGTGTCGGTTAGTTGACCTTTATTTGATTTATGAAAATGATGTTGCAAAAATCAAGAGAGTAGAGAGAAGAATATTGGTCACGATTTAGTAGTGACACAGTGTGACATGCCAAAAGTTGTCTTAGGTGTCGACATTAGGATTAGTGAGAGTGATTACTAAATTAGGTTAGATGTTCACATGCACATTAATCGATATAATTTTATTTATTAGTGTTTATAAAGTAATATTATTAATTTATGAGTAATGTGATTTTTATTTTAGAACAACATATATTCGAGTATTTATGTGTCAAAAGGTTATATCCAAGAAGACTTTGTGGGTTTTTAAGATATAAGAAATTTTGAGTAAATTATGAAATAGTTAAAAGTTATTGAAATGGTTAGCAGTTATTTATTTATAAATATTTAATATCATTCATCTTTATTTTGTTTTGATTATAATTTGTGGTTTTTTAATTATAAAAAAAAAATTATAATACATACATCATATGAAAGAAAAAACTCACCTCTTATATAATGATATTTATATATGATCTTCGACAATAACTGACAATAGATGAACACTATTATTAAAGTATATATTTGTGAAATGAGAATGTGTGTTATATGCTAAAATGAGTGTGGTTTAATTGTATTTCATAATATTTTTATCATTGATAAGTTATTTGAACCACATGCAAAAGGGTGGTTGAAAAACAATCGGTGGATCCTTATGTGTGTATCTAATCAAAATTGCAATGTGACGCTTAAAAAGTATATAAATATTGTGTATGAATTATTGAAATAAAAAGTGTAGTAAGTAATGAAAATCTTTAAGTGTATTGATGAATCATTGAATGATAAATTGAGTTGAAATTACAAAATATATGGAATAATTATATTTGGATAAACAAGTGAAAGAGTTTGCGTTCATGAAACAAAATAAAATAAAAGTAGAAGATGGAAGAAATAGTGTGTTTTGAAATATGTATGGTCAATTTTTTTTTTTTGAATTGATAAATATTAAAAAATGTATCATAAATAAAGATTAATTGTACCCCCAATAAATATTTTATTCTTGTTCTCTCACTTATTTTCATCAACCTCCTCTTTTCTACAAGTGTAGTTTGTACCCCAACATTCATAACAAGTAAAGTAGCATTAGTTCATGTAACCGAATGCTTCACAAGGGATGGCCTCGACTTGTGTCAATCATATGCTACATACTACATACTACATACTACATACATTCGTGGACCTACGTACGTAGAAATCAGACAGTGTTGCATGTACTTTAAGAAAGGTCTCATCACAATAAGAGCATAATTATACTCATCAAAATAGATGTATTTAATTTAAATTTTGAACAAAATATATCAATTTTTGTTATATTCAAGATTATAAAAAATATAGTATAGAAATATATATCAAATAGAGAATTTTAATATAAAATATGAGAAAATTAAATATTAATCATACGACCATATATAGATGGTCATGATTGAAAGTGTCATATGACTACTTATAAAAATTATATAACTTTTTATTTTAAGTAATCATTGATAATTTGATCAATGGTTAAAATTCACTTCTTATACTCTCGTGATTGATTAAAATTAATTTCTCTTGTACTCTCACCATAAAAGTCTCGATACGTATCCTAAAATATAGTACTTCAAAATAAGGAAGAAGGTAAGAAAAAATGTTACCAATAAATTTTTGCTAAAGCATTTTGAAAGATTTGTAAAAATATATTATATGTTCAACTTTAAAGCAATGTTTCAAAAATTATTCAATATCAAATCGACGAGACATTCACATCATGACTCAACATCTCTAAAACACTAAATTTAGAATGAAACTGCGGTAAAACTTCTTAAATAACTAAATCATAAACAATATTAGTTTACAATTCAATCAAATTAGTTCGGACTAAGAATCATTAAATCCTTATGAGGAGTACTAGCAAGACAACACACTTTTTATTTTTTAATAGGTTAAAATCCACATAGATTCCAGTAAATTACGTAGTCGCATATAAATTTAGTAGGACTATATGAATTTTAAATGATTAAAGAGAGTATATTGAGTACGTGTTAGAGTTTTTTGGTAGAATTATTTTTTATATAAAGTGGCGATAGGTAACCGTTTGCAGGAGACGTGTATTGTCATTCACTTCGACAATTCGATGCAGTTTAGCTTGTTTGTAAGGCAAAATCAATAACAGCATATTCTCATAAATAAGATATTTGAAATTACCAAATTTCAACGAGCATTCTCATTCATCACTCTTGAATGTTGAATTGAATCTATATATTCATGCCTTTTGGATGGTCCGGATCCACAATCATGTGATGTCCAAACTACCACAAAATGTGACCGTGTGGCATAGGATCAGTTGGAATTATTATCTGTTTGTTTCACTTAGAATTTTGGTACAAAGTTCATTTTTGCAATATTAATTTTAATTAAAGTAAGGGTAAATCAATTCATATTACAAACATTTACAACAGAAAAAATAAAAATAAAAAACATCTAATTTGGATTATAGAATAGCTGCATTATTGCTGACAATAAACTCGTGTAACAATTTATTGAATTAGTTTACCCATATAACCTAGGCTAGCTCTCCCTATCACTAATTAGTCAACACTTGTGATTTAAAAACCTAGTGGAGGCAATGCATATTTACACATTTGCCCTTCAAAGTGAGAATTTTCTTTAACATTTCTAAAGTAAGCTCGTGTTAATTTAGTCTTAGATATAGATATAATATGCAAAGAATGGTGGGGATAAATAACAGATAATATGCTATACTAGTATATAGTTAATGCTCAGCTTAAGCTACTTGTCAACAAAGAAGATTGTAAGAAGGCATGTCTTCAATTCGTGTAACATCGTCAATCATCAACTCTTTCTCTAGTTGAACTCGTGTTGATTTCAAGACATCCTGTGATAATGACAGAAATAAAAAAAAATAAACACAATTATTCAACCCATTTGATATATGTCAATTTACTAATACACTAGTAAAAAATATCCGTCTCAAAATATAAGTATGAATTAGTCAATAAAATTGATGTATTTCTTTTAAAATTTAAATCAACTGCATTTTAAGACAGAGTAGTAATTAACGGATACACAATGGATTCTCACATTAAATTGCATGTACGTTGCTTTTGACTCTAACCACTTTTTGTTCATAACCATAAATGCCACACAATATAGCAAGTCAAATGCCCATTCATTTTCTGCAAATGTTTGAGAATATCATAAGAATGGTAACAAATCAACTTTCAAAACTTAGGTAAATGTCATAAAATATAATATCTTAATACATCATGTGTATAAATTGAAAAATACAGTTTCTAATTCTAATTACCTGAAAGCATTTGTAGAAAAATTGTTCTTATGCGAGTCCTGGGTTTGGCTGCAAGTGAAAAAAGCAATATTGTGTTCATTAAGATGAGCATGCTGTGTAATTTGAGTTTCATAGGAGAATTAGGCCACAAGACTCTTTCATGGCTCATAATGTTAACAAAACAAGTGTATTTATCTATGGAACAAAATGCATTGTGACAAAAGCCTCATTCTCATGACTTACTGGCATCAAGTTCTAGCATTTGCATAATCATGAAAGTAATATTTACACCAGCAACAGCAAAGGGATACCCCAAGACAGGTCCCTTTCTTCCTTGCTTCTTCAAAAGATTCTGGAAAGAAGTCTGCAACATAAACAGAGAAAAATCAAGATAAATGAAAATTAATTATTTGCAAAGTAAAGTAAAGATCATGTTGAGTATGGTTTATATATTAGCTGATAATTTAACGGTCGCTCGAGCGTAGCGGATCATAATAAATAATCAAAGTTTTGTATTTTGTACTCCTAGCATTGCATAATAAAAAAAACTACAACAGTCACTTTGCTGTCGGAGATGCTTACCGAGAATGCCTTGGCAAAGAATAGGAGGTTCTCTAAGGATATAAAACCAGCTCCTCTGTTCAAGAAATTGGTCCACAATAGTAAGTAAACTGTGTCAAGAACAAATACATAATAAGAAAGTGATGATGGGCTAAATATAACCTGAAATCAGTAGATGGATCTTTTCCTTGCCATCCCATTTCTTTCCATTGATCAGAAATCAAGCCTTTGAGCTCTTCACCAGGGAATGAAGCTGACCAAAGAGCTCTTAAAGCATCCTGTCCTTGAAATAACTTTTAGATGAGTGACTTTAAAATAAAGGTTAAAAAAATATGTGACTGAATGCTAAATTTTCAATTCTGCTAAATTTCGTTTGAAGTTTGATTGTTTGAACCACCCATTTTTCATGTCAATCTGTTGGTGTAAATTTAGCTGACAATAAGAGTGCAACAACTTTAGCTGCGAAGTGTAAAAGGTAAATAACTAAGTTGGTCCCTAAAATTGTATTATCGCATCAATTTAGTCTTCCACATTATCAATTTTTAAAATGATTGCTAAAATTGCAAAATATTAATCAAGTTTGTCCATTGGTCTAGATTTCTTAACAAATGTGCCACTGACATTATTCACATAATGAGTTAATGTCAAATTATCGTCCACGTTATCAATCAACTTAATATCGTCATAGTCCCTTCAAATATCAACTAACATACGATTCTGATCAACATTTTGCAATTTCATGGACCATTTTAAAATATTGAAATGTGAGGAATTAAGTTGATATAAATTTACAATTTCATAGACTAAACTAGGTATTTACTCGCAAAGTACAATGAGAAAACACATGTCAATATGAAATTTTTTTATAAACTATATAGTATATATACACCTGGTGATCAGGCTTGGAAGCATCAAAGTTAACTTTCATTCTGCGTTTTAATCTTCTAAGTCTTTCCTCCTGCAAAATTTTTAATAACTCATTTTTAACCACTGTCCTCAACATATTTGTGACAAAAAGATATGTGGAAAAGGAAAACACAACAATGTTTAGAAAATATTACAGTTTGGAATCAAATTTCAGATGCATTTAAACAATTATTTCTGTAATTAATCTCATAAAACAAACAAGGTTTCCAATAACAGAAAAATTCTAGCTACGTTATATTCACTTTTTCCATATTGACATCAATGACATGTATTTATGTTCAAAAATATATTTCACAAACACTGCAAGCTGTCTTTGAGACCGTTATGCATTTGTAAATTACACACTTTGAGAAGAGTGGGAAGGCACAATGTACAATTCATGCAACCTAGATGGATCAACATTGTCAAATTGCAGCGTAGCAGAATACTAACAAATCATTATCATTATGCGATACGCAATTTACTTCAAAGTAGTGTTGTCAATTGTGGATCACATAAAATAACAATTTGTTCAAATTTGGCTATGCAATAGTGCTATAGCATCGCTAAAACCGCTATTTGTCAGCATTTTTTTACAAAATTAGCATATTGCTAAATAATAGCGATTTATTCAAGTTTTACTATGCTAATGCGATTGACCACACTGAAATAGACATCAAATTGGTAAAATGCAGCTTTTATAACTTCAACTGTAACTTAGATAGAAGGTTTTTTGTTTTGAATGAAGGACTTTATTATAAGCACATAGAATAACTAGCAGGAATCTGGCATTAAAGGATTCAAGCAAGTGATGATTCAATTCAAGTAGAAGAAGAACAAATCAACAGACACTAACTAAAGAGCACATTCTAGAAACTAAAAGCTTAATTAACAATGATTGAATTAATGATTGAAATTAATACATAATTACAATACAAAGTAAGTAAGTAAGTAAGTAAGTAAAAAACAAACCTGTAAAGGGGTCAAAGTAATGCAGATTGGTTGACAGATTCCCTTAGGCTTGAAGCAAACACAGGTGAGTCCTTTACCAATCCAACAAGGAGAGCCACATGTTTTATTATCTGCATATAACCAATCAGAAAAAGAGTTCCTCATTCAACCTTCTTTTCTTTTTCACAAACCCAATTATTCACACGGTCAAAGAGCTTTTATTTTATTTTTTTACAAGCAGAGTTGTGGCATAAATTTTTTAGTACTAGCAAACATAGCAGGTAACCAAACAGTATGGTTGAGAAAAACAAGAAGGAGAAAGGTGTGGTGATTTTTCAACAGTGTTCAATATTGTCTTGTTTTGCTCCGACAAACAAAAAAAGCAAAAGGACATAGACAAGCCATGAGCTGAGATGTATTGTTGGAACTATGGGACCACATAAAACCATGTGGACAGATTAAAATAGAATAGTTATACTCATTCATCTTTCGTAGCTATTTTAAAATATCATGCTATTTTTCATTTAAAGTTATTTAATAAATTATTAAATTATTTTAAATAATATAATAAATTGTAGATTAATATATTTCAATTAAAAAAAAATATCATTTGATGAGTAGATTGATAAATAGTAGTTTTTATAATAAATTATTAAACAAAATGATTTGACTCAAAGTTATTTGAAGAGTATCCAAATCCCACGTGTAGTCTTTGGAACTTAATATGAAAAACAAAAATCATATATATGATGAAATACATGTGGTTGTTTATTTTGTTTATTATATTTAAGTAAAATAAAAAAAGTGAGTATAATGTTATGTTATGTTATGTTATCCTTTGGATGGTGATGCGATAGATAAAAATGAATTTGTTTTGTATACCCCTCCTGCCTTGGGTAACTGACTCCATCTGTATCCCCACCACTGACATCGTGTTGTTGTTTGTCCCTCACTCCATTAATAACCAACCCTGGCTGCATTTCACCCATATAAAATTAGGATTAGTTTGACCAAGTTTACATTACTTGCTGGACCCTCCCTCCACGCAACTAACAACACCTAATTCGGCACTGAAATTCATTACAATCTCTCCAATTTGGAGGAGGGTTTGGTAACATATATAGCATTGGATCCTTCAAATTTTATTATACTATTAATTCATTGTTGTCAATAATAATAATAATAATAACACAAGGTAATTGCAAAGATGAAAACGTAGTGAATGAGGAATGAATAAATGAAAAATTAGAATGAAGAAGACCTGAAGTAGCGCGAGCCTTGGAGGAAGACGAAGCTGAATTTAATAAGGCTCGTTTCATTTTCTGAAAATCCTCTTGTTTAAGGAATGATCAAAATCAAAATCAAAATCCAATTATAATATGATAGTACTGTACTCCCTCCCTCCCTCCCTCCCTAGTAAGTAATAGTATATTCACCAAAGTGTTATCGCTCAACAACAAAAATAACGCCAGTGATACCGTGCTTCGCTTTATATCGTTTCCAAATAACAAAATCAGACCTAGTTTTCTATTATATATATTGCCCACGATTTTGGATTCCTATATGGAATTTATTGTTTTTTACTAATAAATGGAATAATGCTTTTACTACTAATAAATCGAATAATATTCTACTATACTTTTTCCAATAAAATTTAAACATGTTAACACTTAAATGTATTACATTATAAATTAAATCATGTATGCGTAACCAATATTTAACAAATATCATATTTCATTCATTTATCCATTCATTGATAAAAAAGTGATAAATAAATAATTGGATATGAATAGTTATAATATGCTTTATACAAATTAAATTCATATAAAAAAAAAAAAAGAATAGTTATTTTTACTAACTTATTTTTATTTATTCACTATTAGGCATACAATAAATATGCGAGGTAGAATGATAATTCAGCGTGATGTACATAATATTAATTATATAATTTATATAATTGAAAAAATTAAATCATAATTAAAAGTGACAGTTTTTTAAGAGCATTTCTTTTTGTTTTTTGTTTTCTCACAAATGTGACCGATTATTGGAGCAAGCGTATTAATTAGAATAAATTATTAATAAAATTTTATTCTAGTCTCTCACAAAAAACATGGAAGATGTTAGTCTTGAGAAAAAACAGTAATTTTTAGTCTTTTATAAAAGTAAATCACAACGGGATAATCACCAAACCAAAATTATCGCTTAAATGATTCTGTGCACGGTTAAGTTAATTAATTGTGTGAGAGTAACAAGATTAATTAGTTATCTTACATTGACATTGTAAAGAAGAATTAAAGGTCGTGATTAAGGTTAAATATATTTATTTAATCATTTAAAATAATCACAATTAAAGTAAAATATTTTAAATTATTTTTAATAATTTAATAATTATAATTAATTTATATTATAACAAATATCTATATTTCTTTTGATGATGTATATAAATTAAATATGAGTTTAATTTATACGTGTAATTGTCAATCAATTATAATTATTAAATTGTTAAAAATATTTGACTACAATCTTATTATCTTAAAAGTCATACAAATTATGGTTTGTGATTGATTGAGAGGATAAAAATTATTTATATTAATAATGTATATAAATTAAATTTTAAAATTAATTTTTTTCAACTTAATTTTAAAGATAATGAATTCTAATAATTTAGAGATAAAAAAAAATATATGTCTAATAATAAGAAGAAGAAAAAAAAGTCAAACAATTACTCCTGTCAAAATTCCAATTTGGATTCTACTCACATGTCTAAATTGAGTGGATTTGTTAGGCTTGTTATTGGATTTCTTAGGCTTGTAATTGGAGTAGTTGGATTTTAAGTTTTTAACTTGCAGCTTTAGGCAAACGTATTAAATGCTGTCGTTTTAATTTAATATTAATTGATTCCCTTTTCTTTTAGCAAATACGGTAGATAACAGATGTTTTAATTGACTCTCTCACACAGATATTTTTTCATAATATTTCATCTGATTTTATTAATAAATAAAAATCATAATTTTATATATTTCATATATAAATAAAAGTCATCAAATTTAATTATATTTAATATATTGTTAAAATGTTAAAAAAAAAAAAAAACATCCATTGTTAATTCTCCTATTCTTTTAAGACAAGTTTATAATTTTAACGTAATACTTGATATAACAAAAAGGAAATTTTAGTAACTGGAACTAATTTTTTAACATTTGTAGAAAAAAAAAATGTTTTGCTTATAAATAAAACTGAAGAAGCACATATATATCCTAGTGTGTTACAAATCAAATCAGATTAGCTGATCAGATTGATCGAGCAGGAATCAAAGGTGAGGTTGGGTCGACCAGCCTTATAAAATAATTATGATCATTATTTTTTAACGATTATAATTAATTAATATTATAACAAATAGTTATGTTGATGATATATTTGAATTAAATCTGAGTTAATTGATGGAGTGAATCTTCTTTCCATCAAATGAATTATTAGCATTTTTCTAAATTAAATATTAAAGTTAAAAACACACGCTAATGATTAATTGGATTTATTAATATGAAATAAAAGATGTTTTAATTGATTCTCTCACGCCGATTTTTGTTTGTAGTCCATATAGTACAAATATTTTTTATTAACAAATATCATAAAGGTACATATTAAAAAAGAAAAAATAATTTTTAAAAAAAAATTTGAGAAATTAAATGCAAGAGTTAGAAGACACTATTTTTATACTATAGTCCTTAGAATGTGTTTTGTGGCACTTGCTAACATTTTACTAAGAAAAATTAGTAGAAAGGTAAATATAAAAAACTAGAGTGAGACTTGTGACATTTCCTTTGTTTATACATTTATTTATGAAAGTATATATATATATATATATATATATTTGAATGAAGAGAAAATAATAATATTATATTGTTATTTTACAATTGACCCTTTTGTATAGGGATTTTTAGTGGGGAGTTTTAGCTTTCTTTGTTGTTGGGGTACTTTTGGTGCTTCCAACATTTATTTGGATCGAAATTTTATTTGTCTTTTTCAAAAAAATTATTTATTTTTAATTTTCAAGATTAAAATATTAAACTTTTATTATTAAACAGAGACTTCATTGACATATAAAAGTATATAATATCTCCATTATAATAAAATTATGTATTAAAATTTGTATGAGAATATATATATATATATATATCATTCAAAATATTTATATTAATTTATTATTATAGTTTATTATAAGCAATTGCAGTAATTTAAATCGATTCGTATGAAATGAATGTGGCCATAGTATTTATCTTTAAATTGTATCTTAATTGTGAAGGTTAAATTCAATTTATATATATAGAGAGAGAAGTTTGTTATAGATTTAGTAAAATAAAGAATTTATTATAGATGCGTATAGCATTCCCTTATCGTGGAGATTGAAACATTCAGTTTTTAAAAA
>JBBPBT010000685.1:6367863-6381368 GCA_037974875.1 Cicer bijugum
TTTAAAGTTTTCTGGAATCAAGTTGAATGTAGTGGGAGTAAAACGATTTTTGTTGAATATTATAAAAAAAAAAAATTCTGTTAGAAAATTATATATTAAAGACAGTTGAGGTGTTGGTGCAAGTATCGAACACACCCAAATCAATTTGTTTTATTTATTTTTATTAAAAATTAAAATTCTTGCATTTATTTGCCATTAATAAAAATTAGCCTTTTTTTCTTTATTTTTTGTCTTGGAAAGATATCTGTAAAGGAAAACTAAAAATCAGAATAACATATAATATTTTATTTTTTTCAATTTTAAAAACAGCAAATTTTAAAACAGGGTTATGAAATAATTTTTAAAAGAAGTGAAGCAACCAAATTTTATAATTTTTAAATTTCTAAAAAAGAAAAACTATTTTAAAAAAGTTAATGAAACATGGTCTTACTTTAAGCCCCACTACAAAAAAGAAAAAAAAAATTGAAAAAGAAATTAAAAGGACAAGTTAAAAAATGGCCATACAAAATCAGAAATCACGAAACATTTTATTTCTCATCAGATCGAAGGACATGTCTCATAAGTCATAACAACACACACTAATAAACAAGCCCAAATATGGGCCGGGTGCAAGAAATAGGGTACCCATTTATATAGTGAAAAAATTATCAGCATTTTAAAACCCTAATCTTCTTCCTCACTTCCTCCTCCCTCAATCGTGCGTGTGCGGAAGAAGAAGTCATGGTAAGCAAACAACGCTCTTCTTTCTACATTCAATTTCAATTCTAGATCTATTTTCACTGATTCGTTTCCTCTCCTATCAGGTGAAGTACTCCAGAGAACCCGATAATCCCACCAAATGTAAATCCACTCTCGCTTTCTATTTCGTAAAATATCCCGATATATGAATTTTATAGTATATGGTTTTTTATTCTCTCTGATAAATGTTTGTTTGAAGTGTTGATTTTATATTAATTTAACCTAATTCGTTTATGTGTTACGTAACTGCAGCCTGCAAAGCCAGAGGTGCTGACCTTAGGGTGCATTTCAAGGTACTAAATTTTTTCACTTTGTTACTCACTCACAGTGATAAACCTTGTCTTGTGATTTATAGGTTTTAGAATTTGATGCGATTTTCATATGCAATACTCATCGACCAGTAAATTGATCTAGTGAAATTTTATCTCAAAAAAGAAATTATTTATATTTTTTTATCTGGTTTTCATTTTAGAAACTTGCCTAACCCTCTGGACCGAGTTATTTTTCATTTATTTTTTGTTGTTGAAACCTGGATTTAGATTCGTTCACTTGTTTTGTTTGTTATATGATTTTTCGAAGAATTGAGATTGTGTTTAATTTGTTGTTTGCAGAACACTAGGGAAACAGCGTTTGCCATCAGGAAGTTGCCATTGACAAAAGCTAAAAGATATTTGGAAGATGTTTTGGCCCACAAACAGGCCATTCCTTTCAGACGCTTTTGTCGTGGTGTTGGAAGGACTGCCCAAGCTAAGAACAGACATTCTAATGGGCAAGGACGCTGGCCTGTCAAGTCAGCTAAATTCATTCTTGATTTGCTTAAGAATGCCGAGAGTAATGCTGAAGTATGTATTATTTATGTATTTTTTTTTGATTTGGTGATGAACATTGCAGTATGTTGTTTACTTTCTACGTGTTATTTAAAACCAACTTTCACTCACACTGTTCTTTTGATTGTTTACTCCCAGGTGAAAGGTTTGGATGTCGATGCTCTTTACGTTTCTCATGTCCAGGTCAACCAAGCTCAGAAGCAAAGACGTCGGACATATCGTGCTCATGGAAGAATCAATCGTATGTTGTGCTTTTATTATTTATGGCTTAATGTATGTATAATTGTATATTGTTATTACATTCTTAATGTTATTGGTGTTTTTTTGGGCAGCCTACATGTCATCTCCATGCCACATTGAACTGATTTTATCTGAGAAGGAAGAAGCTGTCCAGAAAGAGGTATTGAACTGTCATTTTGCTGTAATCAATTTATATCCCTATTCCTTTTGCATCAAACTTATTTGTTATTATTCTTGTAGCCCGAGTCTCAGTTGGCAACCAGCAACAAGAAGAAGTCTCAAGCTCTTCGAAGTGGTGCTTCATCATAAATTGTTATTGGATCTAATAGTTGAGACCCTTATTTTCTAGTTTATGTCAGTTTTGTTGTACTCTTATTGGATCTTATAGTTGAGACCCTTATGTTTGTTGTGAGCTGTTTTTGAATTCTGAGCAGCAGCAGTTTTTGTTTCCTATACAATATTTTATGTTATTTGTTTTCTATATAATAGTTTATGTTATTTGTTTCCTATACAAAAGAAATTTATTATTCTCTTTCAATAACATGAAGTATGTAGTATATATAGTACGTACAATCTGATTGGTTTTATAACAGGTATAATATTGAACTCTCTTTCTTTTATGCCTTTTCACTACTCTACCTACAGAGTACATATCTGTGTCTAACAGTAATTCTCAAAAGCCTCAAATTACCATATTTTTCAATTCTCATATGCACAAGAAATTGGCTTTTTCATAAATCCTGAGCATATCTTCTCTCTTGCTCAACTAGCTAGTGTCCACATTCAACCAACACAAAGGAGAATCAGCCACCGCACTTCATGAAGTGACAAAAAATAATTGAATCTCCATCGGCACAGAGAATGTAGATGAACATCATGCTCCAAGCCAGAGGCCAAGGACCAAAACAAATCACATATTAAGATGTTATCAAAGTCTCTATTTAGTATTCTCTAATACTTGAAGTGATCGTGGGGCGTGTCAATATAATTATCCCTTTCAGGGATGCCGCTGTAGCTGAAAAACTAATGTACAATATCCGGAAACATGCTCGGAGATATAAACATCATCTTTTCCACCAATCTGGGATTTTAAGCCTCCGGCTTCTATGAGCAGATTGTCGGATCCCCGGAAGCTTGTGCTTGATCTGTCTCCACAGCATATTAACAGCATCTTCCCTTTTTGATGGATACTGGAATTCATAATGATGGGAGATGTTTTTAAGCTGCCCCCACATTTGAGTCCATTTCTGCTTTGGAAAACTGCGAAGCTGATTGATCATGTACCCTGGTTCCAATGCTTCTTTGAATGAAAAGAACAATGAGAACTGAGAGTAGTCAATCTCATTCTCAAACGGGAGCTCAATTTTATCACTCACAATAACAGGAACACAATGACTCACAATTGCATCAAAAAGACGGCAAGAGGAAGGCGTGTCTCCTGCTGGATGCAAACAGAATTTTGATGAACGCATCCCTTTAGATGACTGTTATAACATAAGCAGAGCGTGAAGGATTACTATAGTTACAGTTCTTTTTACTGTCAACAAAAAGGACAACTAAACCAAGAAAGACACAAGGGAGAAAACAATTTATTAGCCATGATTTTCATTCTGCAAAGACTATCTATCTGAATATATCACAAAACAAAATTTTGAGATATATGCTCCCTCAGAATGGTGCATGCTTAAACAGGTCAACATAATAAAGTATGTGTTCATGCTTTCGAAACAGCTTGTTTAGTTCAAAGAAAACAAAATAGCATGCCATTATCAGAATGCAAGCCAACAAAAAATGACCTTTTAACTAAAACCGATGATTAATAAGCACAAATTTTTCCAGCTTCATATAAGTAGAAGACAGAAAAAGTTATAAACTTCATGCATAAAGTCATAGCTATACTTCATACCAGTTTTATGTTTTCTCCTGTAGCAACACTTCGCTCATAGTGAACATCATCAAAACCAGCTAATATCTTTGTGAGTTGAGCACGAATAATGCCTTTCTGCAAACAACACAGGCCCAAAAAATCAAGTTGTTTGTAATTTTATTGAAGCCCACAATATTCTTTCAATTAAATCCCAGCAAGGAAAAGACATACATCCTTCCGGTGCGTCCTCCCTCTGAAAAAAAGCAGCGTGGTTCGAGACTCAACGGATCTTGAAGCTCATCATCTTCATAAGAATCCACAACATGTACATATGGTGACACTACATCTTTGTTCAAATTAGACACACCTTCGGGGGAACGGCCAAAATCAACAACAACCTGAATCGATTCATTCAGTTGATCCCGCAGGAACCTAAAGGCATTGGGATGTGTCATAGGAAATACATGGTCTCTACCTCCATACCTTCGCCAGTACTTGGATTGCCTTAATAATTCCATCAAATCAATCTGGAACCAGAAACAAACCATGCTGAACACTAACAATTAACAGATTAAGTTCAACAAAAAACTTCATTTAATCAGTAATCCCAATTCCGCGAATACTCAATTATAGAACTTTCAGTTTACATTCTCATAGACAGATACACAAATATCTTCTATACAAAGCTATTGTTGCAATGAAAAAATTAACATTTTATTTAATAGCTAATATTTATAAAAACTGTGTACAGTTCAGATGGTTGCTCCGTTGCTGCAAGGACATTGATATGCCGTGGCTCAGGTTTGAACTGGATTCGCCAACGCCAACAAAACAAAAATACTTTTGATAATACTAATACATTTATTTAAAGCTCTCATAACACCTCTAGTTCTAGCTCCACTAACACCCACTCACCTCTGAACCACTCATACACGTTTTCTTTTCTGCTTAATACATTCATTCAAGTTAAAATTACACTTTTATCTTTTCACATTTCTACCATTCTCCAACCACACACTATCTCAAATTTCACTATTTTCTCTTCTTGTTCTTCTCCAATAACATCATCATCAACTATTTTTTTTTTCTCTTCCTCTTACTATTATGTCATCTTCAACATTTAAAGTTTGGATTTTTTTTACTTCAACATCATAATATAAAAAATCATTGAATATTTGTATAATATGATTTCGTAGAAAACAATTATAATTCATGAAAGTTCTTACATATTTTATAAGTTAGTGATATTTTTTTTCCAAATAAATACTATTTTATTGACCCATTGAAGAAAGTTTATGCATAAACTGTGTTATCTTGATTTTCAACTCGGTGTAATCGAGCTTTTCATATACTTCCACCACACTTCTCAAAAGGAAAAATAATTAGACGCGGTAAATGTAAACTAGCTACAGCTCCTCAGAAAATCACATGTAGCCCTATTTGGTTACAACTTATTTTAATGGACATTCATTATTTTCATACTATTTGTATCAATTGTATTTTTTTTTTTTGTCTTAGCTATACGTTATTGGTATTAGTTATCTTGAAGATATTATTGTAAGTTGTTTCTATTAGTTCTTCTAAACAGTTTCACTTGAAGACTCCTTTAAGAGAATTTTATTTTATTTTTCCTGTTATGCTTAACATACTTTCATCTAAATAAACGCTGGCCTCTTCTCCAACTGTCAAGTTCGTTTAAATAACTACAGATTGGTTTTTCTAATTGGTTAAGTATATTGCACAAATACTTGGGTGTTTTTACCATGTGAAAGTATTTTTTAAAATTTATGTTCATAAAAAGACTTCTGAAATATATTATTATTATGAGGAGATGAAATATTAATTATTGAAGATGTATACTTTTATTAAAACATTGTATTTATTACGACACAATCTATTCACGAATCTAACTGGGATACAAGTAGTATTGGTGGTACAAATCTTGATTAATATGACTGAATACAAGCATTTCCGTCTCTATTATTATGTTGTGACTTTTGACAAAAATAGTAATCTATATCTATAATATATAACATTTAAAAAAGCAATACACATATTATTGTAGTTTATTAATTAAAAAAAAAACTTTCCCCTATAACCAACCTACACCACTTCAGTTATATTTTCCCCCCTATTCCTATTACTCCTAACTACATAAATTACAACTTTTAACGAATTATAACTTTCGATTTATATTTTTTTGACCAAAACATTCAATATTTATGATGTTAGAACTAGAAAGAGAAAGATGGAAAACATTAAACGGTTAGTTATAACTAATCTACAAAGAAGAAATAATGATGAAGCAGAAAAGAAAAATAATAATAACAGTGATTTTATTATAAACGAAAGGCAAATTCTTTTCAACCAAACATAAAACCCCTTTGTCAATTGCCATAACCCCATAACCCCATAACCCATTGCTTGCATATTCAGTTTTTTTCTGTATTCTTTCGTCATCTATAAAGGTATCATACTTCTTTCTTTTCCTTCTCTTCAATTCTTATTCACTATCGTGCGAATTCTTCTTCCAAAAGGGTTTTTCTTTTTCTTTCTTTTTATTTTCCGAAAAATAACAACTATTCGCTCATTGAGCTTCAATTTTGTTCGTCTCTGTACCTAACTGTATCAATTTTCCGTTGAAATTTCGTGTTGGACGTTCTTTTACAATGACTGTCACTGTGTTGGGGATATTGGGAATTAGGGATTGCAAATTACAAGTGTATTTTGCTCAACATTTGTTGAACCTGAGCGTTTCTTTAATGAATTTTATGTAGACTTTTATTTTTGCACATTGTCTATGTAAAAAGTTTCGACAATCACAATTTGTGATTTTAGAAATAGTTACCATTAAAGTCCAACATTTTCTTTTCGATGTGGCTATTATAATTGGTTGACGGTGGAAAGATTCTTTAGACAAATAGTACATATGAATTAAATCTTTTTAAGATATAGAATAGATATTAGAATTGTTAAATTTCGTTTTTGCTCTGCTCCAAATTTTCCATTGATCAGAGATTACAGTTTCCCCACTAAGACAAGATCTAGTTCAAAGATTTGTCTTGAGGTTTTTGTTGTATGTTTTGGGTCTATGCAATTTCAAACTTGTCGGATTTCATTCCAAAATCGTTCTCGTTTTGACATGCATTGTTTGTCCAGGGCTCTGAGTAATAAACCGTATTTGCAATAGTTCTGTGTATTTTCCCTGATATATAGGATCTTCATGTTTTGCTTGGCAATTAATAAATGGAATATAAAATATTTAATGTTGGGACATGAAAGATTTTTGTGTTATTACTTAGAGTTAGAATGATATATGGCCCCTTGGATTACTTCAATATTTTCATAAGAATTTTTTATTTAAGACATGTTTTATTATATTGCACATTTTGTAGAACAACTTTAGAGTAAGTAGTAGTATTAGCTTTAGTGGTTGTTGTTGTTGTTGTTGTTACTTTTGCTGCTTTGACATTTAGGTTTGCTCAGTGTTTTTTCTTAACTTTTTGCTCCATTAGATGGACTGGCAAGGGCAAAATCTAGCAGAGATGCTAATGCAGATAATGTTGCTTGCATTTGCGGTGATTGCATTTGGAACGGGATATCTTCTAGCTTCTTTAAAGACAATGATTCTCATATATGCCGGTGGTGTACTTCTCACCACATTGGTGACTGTTCCGAATTGGCCCTTTTACAACCGCCATCCTCTCAAGTGGTTGGATCCAAGTGAGGTAGAAAAGCATCCGAAGCCACAACCATCTCCTAAGGTGAATTCAAAGAAGAAACCCATTAAGAAGTAGGGTTCTTCTACATACATATGTTAGTATAAGTGTTTCCTCAAGCTTAAAAGTCCATGCTTTGACAGGACTTTGCTATCTTGTTTTCTTTCCCTCTTGTTCTCCTTTACTGGATATTATTACAAAGTTACAATGAAGTTTACTTTTTTGTACTGCAAAATATTAGTAATTTTCTATAGCAATGATTTGTCTTGGTTCCGTTGCCTTTCTGCCTATTTTTTAACTTAAATTTCTTCTAGATCTTGGAGAGAGAAGAACTGATTTTCTCATTGTTTACTGTTCCGCGTGTTTGAATTTCTGTTTGAAAAGTTCCAAATCATGGTTTAAGAAAAGGCTTGAATCTTGTAGCTTTCATCCAAACCATGATTTCAATGGTGCAAGTGTATGAGTGTTTACATGTTTAGACTACAAGTTGTATAATGTGCTTTTTATGGATTGGCATGAGTTTGTGAAATCATGGCTGACACTTATTTTGTTGAAGTTCATAAGTGTAGCTTTATTATAATCATGGTGGCATCGTGGCTTTGTCAAATTTATTATCAATCCAAACATACATTATTGGTAACATAATGTTGATTTTTTTAAATATGATTTTAAATCTCGAATCGTGTTTTTGATTAAAAGCCAATTTTTTTTTTTTTTTGCTTTTTCATTATAGATCAAACTACGTTTTGCAAACTCCAATCACATGATAGCTGATCATTTCATACAATATTCACCGTATACCGAATTCATGAAGTTATAAATTAACATTTGTTGCTTCTTTGGGTTTGATTAATGGACCTAGCTATAGATTGACGAGCAATTTAGTATGATGCTAATAAAGGTTGAACAAATCTAACATAAAACATTAATATGATTTACTTTCCTTTGTCCCTACTATCTTCTTTCTGATTGTATTTCAATTAATTTGATCGATATAGGCTCTCATTTCTTATCTCTATAATTAAGGGCTCTTGTTTGTAATCCTTTTAATATAAACACTTAAGACTAATTCTTTTCTAATCTTAATTTGGTATCTCAAAGGTGTGAGTTCACCAACCGAAATTAAATTAAGAGGAGGGTTAGGCACAGAGAACTGAGGTCAAGACCACATGAGAATAGCTGTGGCTTGACTTTATGCTTGTGACTTTAGCTTTAGAATCATTAACAAGAGTGCTATGGTGTGGATTCTGGCTTTTCATTTTCAAATAGGCTTGTACTGTGTATTGTAAGTCTTGGTTGTAGAGGCGTAGTTTGGTAAATATGTTAGGATCTACAACATATTTACTCTAATCTTAGGAAAAGTGTACCGTAAAATGATTTTATATTAAAAGGTATCTAAAATTAGAGTAAATATGTTCAGATGCTAAGATATGATGAAAATAAGTTATGTGACATCATCATTTTTATGGATTTAATTATATGTACTATTTATACTTTCACATAATCATAACCATTAGATAATCAACGTAGCCTTGAATTTTTATTATTTCTAACTTCAAAGTCATACAAATTATAATTTGTTATTGGTTGAATAGATTAAAAACTTGTGCATATTCATTCTCTTTTTTATTAGGAAATGTACGATGTTTCAGCAAAATGTTGTTAGGCTAACCTAAAGCAAATAAGTTTTTCCTTCATGCCATCGATATATTTTTGTTGTTAGTTACTTGGTATTATTTCCTTAAAAAAATAAATTAAAAGATTAAGTAATATAAATATAAAAACCTAAGTACTGAGCTTGCGCAATGTCAAACATTCAACAGGAACCCAGATGCAAGTTTCTATTAACTCGAGTTATTTGTCAAGACCAGTGTCTGGAATTGGCAAGCATTTCAAAGGGTTTTATTTGTTAAAACCTATGGTGTTTTTGCTATGTTTGTTTGACCATGCACCACCTTTTAGCTGAGGCTGAAAATCTCCTTTCCAAGTCCTTCAAGTCAAATCATCCCTTCAGAGCTAATTGTTCTAATCTAAAATGGTCGAATGACAACAGAAGAATGAATATTCTTGTAATTCATTTATAGAAAATCGGCGAGGATCATCATAATCCAGAACAGTGTATTACTTAACGTCATTTACAGACTCTGTACAAGATTGAACCAAAGTGACAGACGACTCGGAATCGAACAAATGGAAACTCAGTTGACCCATAGATACAAGCCGAATGGAACTATTTACGATGAGTATTATGGAGATTAAGTAAATTTTTAAGGGTTTTCATTCTTCAAAGCATTTAAAAGGGGATCGCTCTCCTCGTCAAGCAAATTGTCATCATCGTCCAGGCCATCTAAAATTGATTGGTTAGTTTTCTTCCGAGATTGTCTTCTATGCTTCTTAAGTTCCAAACGTGGTTCTGCTTGCTGAGAACCCATATCTCCTATTTTTAACCTGAAAAACAATATATTAATGCCCAAATACTGTACTGATATGGTAGTTGATTTAGCGAATTCCCAGTATAAAAAACTGAATAATCTCATGTAAGTAACACTGTCAATATTTGCCATGGTTGTTTACTTGTTATAAACGTTATTACATTTCTTGTTTAGTTTGATAAGCAATACATTGTTGGCTGTATAGCTTGCATTAAAAATTTACTCACATATCCAAGTAAGAAATCTTTTGCATTGCGTATATATATAGTGGGTGGAAAAACCAATGGTAAGTTCATATTTGCATCTATATATTAACATGTACTAAAATAAGAATCAGCTTTCACCAAAGTATTGCATCCTCATGTCTGTCCATGGTCACAAAAACAGCTCAGAGTGCTTATTTTATGAACAACTAATATATATATATATATATATATATATATATATATATATATATATATATATATAGAAAATCCAGGAATAGAATTCTTTGATCAAAATATCATTTTTTAAATTAATGGAGAAGAATTGGTTTCCAATCACAAAGACAACTGTTCATCATACCTTACATCACCTTCTCTTTTAGTTCCAAATGTCCTCAACTGGAACTCCTCTCTGATTCTAATTTCATCAAGAAGTTGAAAATAGAAGGAATATCTTTCCCAATCCCCCTTCACAATGCAACCAGGTTCACCAAGATGCAAGCAATTGTTAAATGAACATCTTGTAGGCTCATTTCCACCAAGTATTTTCCTGATCTGAATAGGGGGAAAAGGAATAAAACAGCAATTCAAACAAGAAAAACTGTGTATACACTGGATTTAGTCGGATATAACATAAACATACTAACTTCCGGAAAAGTTTGTGCAAGAGACTGCTTTGTCACTTTCAATAAACTAGGCTGGTTAAATCCAGGAGTATCAGCAAGATAACCCCCTCCAGATAATGGAAGGAGAGAGACGTGACGAGTAGTATGCTTCCCTCTCCCACTTCTTGTTGAAACCTCTCCAACTTGCTGGTCTGCAAACCACTTGCTACCTAAAATCTGAGAAACAATGCATGTACACATGTGATACAATACCAAAGTCATACACATATACACATAGTGAGAGAGAGAGAGAGAGACGCACAGGTTCAAACCAATTCTCCCCATCTAAAGTATCACAAGCACGAGGATTGCTTCTAAGGGCATTGATCAAACTAGACTTCCCAGTTCCACTAGGACCCGCAATCACTGTTGTTTGATCTCGCAATTTGAACGCAAGAAGATCAAGGTTATGTCCAGATTCAACACTGCAAAAGATTGGCTGGTAGCCCCAGTCATGTAGCCTAGCTTTCCAGGAATTCATGGTCTATACAAGAGTGAAAGCAATTACTTCACATCAGAAAATAATCTCAGTTGGACTCCAAGTTTGCAACATAACAAATAAAAACTACAGTATTTTCATAAGCCAAAAACAACAACCAAACATCGAGTCAAGCTTCCAGGTAAAATCATAACACTCCTTCAAAATTCAAATGCATCTTTTCATAATAATGGAGTAGGAAGTAGTACAAACTTCATAGAAATTGCTTTAAGAGACCAATTTGAACAAACTTTTCAACAAGTTTTTAAAATTTAAAGGAAAAGAAACTAAAATAATTCAATGATACCGGGTATTTTACATATTAATTTCACCAAAACTAAAAATATCTTCTGCCCCTCAAATTATTTAAGAAGCTCATTCGTGTAACTTATCTATTGCACTACAAACTCATAAAACCATGTTTTGTGGTTAAGAACTAAGCAATCATCTCAATTGAATAACAGTTGTTAGATAAAAGCACATCCAAACTTGGTCTAATCAAACCAACAATTCTGTTATCTAACCCAATATCATACACTTATGAAGCACTATCACAAATTCATATACTAGACACAACACTGATACTTAGTTACACGGATAATGATTTAAGAAAATAAAAGTGATTAAATGTAATCACACGGATTAACGGTGCTACTTATACTTATGCTGTACAAATTAAGAACACATAATCATAATTATCACAAATTCACAATGCCATTATGCCAACATATCAAACCTCTTTATCAACAAGCTCAGTCTTATTAAGCGCTAGAGTGAGAGGAATTCCAGTGGACTCTGCTTCAACCAAAAAGCGTGTAAGCGTAAAAGGCTCAAGCATGGGCTGATCAAGCGAAAAAAGTACAAGTAAATGATCCACGTTAGCCACAGGAGGATCAAGCATTTCAGAATTTCGCTGAAACACGTTTTCAATCATGCCTCTACGATCAATCCAATCAACAGAACCTACTAGAACCTTATCTCCAACCATAACCCTTCGCTTTATCTTCTTCAGCAGCGCCCTAACAACGCACAACAGTTCGATTCCTCCGGAAGTGTCGTGGAGGGTTCCAGAAGGCTGTGATTGGACGATTACGCGCATGAAATTGGCTTGGGAAGAAGCGACGACGCCGACGGCTTGGGATTCGGAGAGAGGAGGATTCTGTTCACGGGAGAGGACTGGAGAGAGAGATGAGAAGTGTTTTAATGTGTGTTTGGCTTTTAGGAGGTTTTTGCTTGGGGCTTCTTGTTTAGGGTTTTGTTGTCTGGCGGCGATTGGGAAGGAACGGAAACGCCGGAGAAGGTTAGGTGCGGCGGTTGCCAGTAAACGGTGGTGGCGGACGATGGAAAAAGATGCGAGCGACATGTTAAGAGAGAGAGAGAGAGAGAATTGAAGAGTGTATCAAATTTTGAAAGCTAATTGAAACTGTGATGGCAGTAAGCAGATGTTTTTTATTTTCTGTTACCAAATTTTCAATTTTGAGTTCATTTCTCAAGTGTGAGGAAGAGAGCAATGTCGTTTACGACTTGCTTTCTATAAACGACCGACATCTTCAAAGCTATCATTTTTGTTAATTGGTTTCATCTGCATTCTTCAACGAGCTTTACTTGCTAAACGACGCCGAGTCTCTGCCACTTCGACACACTCCAGCACGAATTTGTTCTTCTAAAGTGTGAAATCCATTAACTTGGGTAAATGAATAGTTTAAATTATACTCACTTATAATTAGTGATAAATATGTAAATAAATCAAACCCAAATTGGTCATAAACAATTCATTCAATTTCATATGTGATACAAGTTACAGATACCTTTTAATTCGTCATTTATATATTATTATAAGTTGGACATTGTTCAACCCATTAAAAAAACGGGTCGAAATAGGTTAACGCCATCGGTCTAAAATAAATAAATAAATAAATAAAACTTTTTTTACACTTCATTTTATATATAATTCACAATTATTTTCTAATTTTTTGCTCTGTAGAGAAGAGAAAAAATATATTTAAATTAACTGTTTTAGTTTCATATTTTAATGGCATGTTTATAATAATTTGTTAATTGATGAACTCGTAAATTTTTTATTTTTTATATTTTGATGACTTATTATAAGTTTTTAGATAATAAAATATAGATGTTTGAACAATAGTATTTGTAATAAATTCAGTAATTATATACTTTGATTTCTTAAAATTATCTTTATATTTCTTTATTTTACGATGTTAGCATAGTTTTGCTTATAACCGGTGTGTATGAAAATATATATGTCCAAAGATATCATTCATTTAAGTTAAAAATTAAAATGCAATTTTAATCTCTCATTCTAATAAACTCTCAAT
>JBBPBT010000685.1:6398445-6411450 GCA_037974875.1 Cicer bijugum
AATAAATAAAAAAAAAAACAAGAATATAAGATTGATTTGGTGTTGGAGTGGATGAGTTAAAGAATAAAGAGGTAAGGACTTCCACTCTCAATATAATTATAACAATTATTAATATAATATTGGTTGTTTAAAAAAAAAATTGTTGACAAACATAAAACCACGACATGGGATTTAAAATAAAAATTAAATTGATCAATGTTTTTTAAATTATAAAAACTATATCATTATTATATTGTAAATTTGAAAGACTAAAATATTATTTTACACTTTTAAATATTAAAATGTCATTTTACTCATATTAAGCCTATGTTTGGTTTGGTGGTGGGAATGACAAAATTATGATTAGTCTATGAGCTACTGTAATTTTTTCAAAAGTTAATTATAGTGGTTTACCATCATTTGTCTATCCTACCGTAAATAAAATTAAAATGTACTAAATGTCTTAAAAGAAAGTTAAAGACGTATTTAGAAGTTAAGGAGAGGAAGAGTGAGGAGAGAAGAACTTTAAAAAAAAAACATGTAGTAGAAATAATGAGAAACTTTTAGAAGAAAAGGGTTTTGGTGTATTATTTTTCATAAAACAAAAATATCCTGAATTTGGAGAGTTAAAAAATTGCATAGTATAATGATTTTAAAAGACTCTTGATACTCTTCAAAGACAGTTGTATAAAAATCTTTTTCTTAATAATGTTATTCGAATATAAAATTTAATATAAAAAAAAAATACAATATAAAATATTAAATTATTGTATTGTATCAAATTTTATAAGGAAGATACTTTTCCGTTACTCACCTTCCCCAAACCCCTCTCCGTATAAACGTGTCTTTCATCAAGCGCATAGTGCGCAGACATTTAAGCGCGCCTTTTGTTTTTCAGAACTTGAATCAAACACAATTCTCAATTTCACATCGTCGCATCTTCCACACGCCGCACGCCACCATGTTCGGAGCTCAACCATCTTCTTCCCCCTTCGGAACCCCATCTTCAACCCCAGCATTTGGTACCCCAACTTTCGGTACTCCATCTTCAACCCCAGCCTTCGGTACTCCATCTTCAACCCCAGCCTTCGGTACTCCATCTTCAACCCCAGCCTTCGGTACCCCTGGTTTCGGAACCCCATCTTCAACCCCTGCATTTGGAGCTTCTTCCACTTCTGCTTTCGGTGGTTCTTCCCTCTTCTCCACGCCATTCTCTTCTCAACAACAACAACAACAACCGCAAACTCCACTCTTTCAACAACAAGCTTCTACTGGTTTCGGATTTCAGAATTCTTTGGCAACGCCACAACCTACTTCATTCCCAAATTCTCAATTGACTACTCAGATGGCTAACGTTGCTCCAGTTCCATTCTCTTTAGCCGATCGTGATATTCAAGTATTTTAATTTTTACTACATTCCTGAAATTGAATTTCATTTTATTTTGATTTTAATTTTGTATTGAATTTTTTTGTTTGTTATCTTTGTTTTTGAACTAGGCAATTGTTGAGGCTTATAAGGAAGATCCTGGAAACCCTAAGTACGCTTTTAAGGTCTTCTTCCCCTCACTGTCAACTTCATTAGGATAAATTCAAAATTTTGTTTATACCCTTTTGTCTGATTAATGGTGTTATTAATATTATACACTTGGTGTTTGGGTTTCATAATTATGCACATTTTTTGTAATTTTAGAAATTTGGAGTTACTGGTGATGGATTTGCTGATACAGGGTTTAAACCCAAGTTTCTACACTAAAGTTGCTTTTTTTCTTATACCTATGTGTCAAATGTTAGAATTGCACCTGTTAGTCTTCATGTTATATCATGTTGGTCTTTGTGTGTGTTGTGCAGCACTTGTTATTCAGTGTAACAGAACCTCAGTTTAAGGCGAAGCCTGCTGGCGTTTCAGATGTAAGTTCTTAGATTTTTCCACTGAACACTGTAATGGGTAGTTTCTTTTTTCGTTTGTCCTGCTGCAACTGGCTAATTGTGGGTAATAGTTTATGTTGCTAGATCATGTGGGCGGAAGCTATGGGGAAGCTTGAGGGTATGGAAAGTGCTGATAGAGAACGCCTCTGGCCACAACTTGTTCAAGGTTTTAAGGATCTTTCCCAACGCCTTAAGGTAAACTTTATTGCTACTACTATGTTCGGATTGATTGGAAAGGGTGAATATAAAGGACTTAAATGGAATGACTGAATGAAAGTAGTTGTGGTGTTTTTAAAATAGGGTGGAATAGGATGGGCCTTGATGGAATCCATTCCATCTACATATGCTTTTATTTTTGTTATCAATTTGGGGAGTATTCAGCCACTTACTGTTTCCTTATCTTCCATACCATTACTCCCAAACATTGGAATTAAAGTTTTCTTCATTCCATTATTGTAATTTTGTTCCATTCTATTTCACCTATCATTAGATATCCAAACAAAACATTGTCATTGTACATTATAGCAATGAATTTGATAGGTTAATTACTAGACTAGTACTAGCATCTTGAATATATGACATTTTGAAAGAAATGGATGTTCAAGTAGCACTGGGCATTTTGGCTCTTTTCTGCAGTTAAGATTTTATATAAAATAGAGGCAACGTGGTGCAACTCAGCTCTCAGGGTTTTGGGATCCACGGAAGAGTCAAATCCATTCTAAATCTATTATAGACAGCCTTAGATTGCAATTTAGCTTTTAAAAATTTTACAAATCATAAATGGTTATCAGTTTCAAAATTTAGGTGCATATCATCACTCTGAAGCCAACCATTTGAATTTAATTTTTTGTGACTGATTTGGCATGTGAGTTAGGAGCTCCAAGATTTGGTATGTCAGTCATTTTCAAATGCATTGAAATTGAAAGAAGCCGCCACAGCAAAAGTTGAGAAAAATAATACTTGATAAGTGATATTTGATAATTGAAAGAGGTAGGAGTGACAACAGTCTAGATCTAGCAGGAAAGAGAAAGTCATTGATTCCCACTAGTTTTAGTTGTTTTAGAAGACAGACACATGATAGGATCCTAATGATAAGGTGTGGTTATTAATAGTTCTTCTAACCTATGAGTGGGAATAATTTATATTACAGGATAAGTTAAGGCGTGCTAGGAGCTTTTAGAAACACGAATGCTCCAATTGTAGTATTAGATCAATAATCATTTGAATTTATGTAACTCCTTACTGGGTAGAGATATTGAAAAGCCAGAATGGCAAAAGACTATGCTTTGATCTGTATCCAGCAGTCAGTATTTATTGCAACAGAAAAAAAGGATTACCAAATTCTAATATAGAAAATTACAAGTTGTTGAAATCTGACCCTGACCATACATTTTCGTTCGCATTGTCTTGCAGATCCAAGATGAAGTAATTGTCTCCGATGCAGAGAGATTAAGTGTAACCCAAAGCAATGTTAAAATGGTATTACTCTTCTCTTGCTCTCCCAAAAGAGATGGCAAACCTGAACCGACTTTTCATGCTGACTTATATCTTTTCGATTCTCTGATGGTATTTGCAGCTCCAAAGACATTTTCAAGCTGATACTCTTCCTTGGATTCAAAGACTAAAACAGAAAGAACAGATTCTTCAGCAACGTCTTTTAAGAGTAGGGGCAACTGTTGTTTGTTCGAGATAAAGCTTTCACATTTCTTGTTTTGTCTAGTTCTACTATCATCTTCCATTCTCTCTCTAATTTGCCCCTGATAGCATTTCATTTCATTATTAGTTTATTGGTTGAAATTCTGAAAGTTTTATTGATGAATTGTAACACCAAGCGGGTTTGATCTGTGGCACTGGATTTTTGTTTTTATTCATACATTTCTTATGTCTTCTCGTGTTGTGATTGAAGGTGATGAGAATAGTGGAGGCGTTGGAAGGAAAAGGCTGCCGAATTCCCTTAACTAAGGGAGAAGCTGAACTTGCAGAAAAATTAGCCACAGTAACAAGACAGGTAGAATTTTTGAATCCTCTGCCTCATACTTTGTTGCTTGGATGAAACTCACATGAAAATGTATTTTCAGCTGAAAGGGTCTGGAGCAGAATTATCTAGAAGGGTACAAAGTCTACTCAGTGTGTCTCGCGTCAAGGCTAATAGCAATGGATTTGGTAGCTCCGTTTATCTTCCGGGCTCAACCAAAATTCATGAGCAGAGTCTGGCTGACCTGCAGGAGGTAAGTTGGTACCAACCTGAGATCAGATGTGTGTTGCTTAAAGTCGTCGTTAGCTCTTTTGTTGTATTTTATAATTAATCATTTGTTTGCGCAATGCATGTAGTAAATCCGAGGAACTCAATGTAATATTGATGCTTTACTTTGTGAGAACAGGTTTTACAGCAGCAAATGGATGCAATAGCAAGACTTGGCAGTGTTCTGAAGCGAGATGTACGGAATACAGAGATTATGATGGCTGAAGAAACAGGAACAACGGAAAATGGAAATTTAATGTAAACTTGGTTAAGAAAATTTGTAGTCTTATTGCTTCATATTTGCATTTGATTTATATAATTTTTTATGTATCATGATTGGTAATATAGTGAGCACAATAGTTTCTAGTGACACTTTTGGCATAATCCGCGGAGTAGTTTGACCTAATCCTTTTGTGCTGTTTCTGTGGCTATTTGAAGCTTCCTATGTTCTTGAAGTGTTAAACGAGGATTTTTTGAGGAAAAGTAAAGGAACGGGAGGACAATAAATATTTTATAATTTTAAAGTTTTTGACATCAAATGATTATCATAAACTAAGTGAGTTTGGATGGTCTAATTAAAATTTTAGGTAATTTAAATATTTTAATTGATTTTTTTTTTCAAAATTTTATCTTTTGGAGAAAAGATTTTTTTTTTTCAAATTAGATTATTTTTAAAAATTTTGGGGTAAAAATAAAAATTATATTTGAGTCAACTAAAATTTTGTAAAAGTTAGAACCATTTTTCAATTTTAGTAACTAATTTTCAAAATTTGAAAAAAAAGTGACCAATTTGCAAGAAAATAAAAAATAAAAAGATTAATATGCAAATTAATTTTGAAACATATAAGATAAAAAATGTAAACATGTAAAAATTATAGGGACTATTTTATGATTTATATACTATAAAATAAATAGAGAAATTGAAATTTTTATGTTTTGAGATATTTGAAATTATCTGAATTTAATTGACAAAATACCTCATTAAATTCCTTCATGATCAAACTTTCAAATTTATTATTCAAAAACAAATTAACTTGTTTGAAGTATTTCAGTTCTCCTAAAAAATTACATTCCCTAAAAAAGAAAATTCTTATCCAAAGACACTCTAAATGCTTCGGTGTTTTATTTTGTCAATCCCATTGGCAACATAAAATGCTTCTTGGCCAGAATCTTTCAACGTTTAGTATTACAAGCTATCAATTCAAACTAAATCGGAATTGCAGTGTTAACATCCATAGTGTTTTAATAATCTTCAACGACACCATCAATTTAAGGAAATAGAAAATTCTTTGTTTAGATACAAATGCAGCATTGTAAACAGCTTAAAACTATATAAATACTGACTATTGGAAAGTAAGTTGCGTAAAAATAATTTAATTTTTATAATAATTAAGTAAAATATTCTTTCGGTGTTAAGTTTGTTATAGTTTCATACAACACTATCTTTAGCTTATACATTAGATAAAAGTTAAACTTGATTTGATGGGGTGTACCAAGCCCATACTGTAGTGCAACGTATGAGCGACACTTGAAAGGCCCAATAGCAAGCTACTGTAGTGGCCCTTCCCCCTCAACAAATTAATTTAATATCGTGTGGCCCATTGGACCACATATCAGATATTAAACTGATAAGAACAGATACTACACTTGATCTTAGCCAAAAGGCCGAGAAAGGTATGCTTATAAAGGTAGCTAGCCTCTGTTTTTATATCTAACACTTGTTCTCTTTCTCGCCCGGGTCCTCGATGTGGGGCTTAAAGCATTGCTGTAATACAAACATTGGGTATTCCTTCGTACAAGTGGATGGAAGACTCTACACTTTCTTCCTTTCATTTTGAACTTCAACTTACAGGGAAAATCAGCATGGACAACTAATGAGAACTGACCTACTCGGAAATGGGTCATTTTCATTTCGTTTTCCCTTTAAAGCATGCAGCTTTAACAAGGAAGATTGTTGAACCCACTTGATTATCTTTGTGCAGTTTATATTTTTAAACACGGATCATATTTTTTTCACAAGGAGTCTAAGACCACCCCTAATGTATTTTTTTCTAATGTCTTTTGAGTAAGAGTGACTGTCGATTTTTGTGCAATTTTTTGAACACCACTAATAGCTTTGCCATCATGTGCTTGTTATCACTGCAACTGGGTGTTAAATTCATTGCTCATTCAGAAATCAGTTTTAGATTGACCATCTATTAATTTGAAATATTAAAAAACAAAGGAGAAATAAAAGGAAAATGATTGGGAATTTAGTGGGTGAAAGAAAGGAATGGAAAGAATCGAGTCAATCAAGAGTAGACGGAGTAAAGAGAATGTTGGGATTATTGTGAGTGGATTAAACCATTTGTGTTTTTCAATTTTTACAGATATACTATGTCAATCTAGAAGGAAGAGGTGTTTATCATATTGAAAATTAAAGAGATGGATGTTTGTGTTTGAATAAAAAATAAAAGAAATGTGTGTGAGTGTGACATTTTAACAAATCTCAAGAGAGGTCGCTGCAACTTTCTCTAGATTTTATTAACTTCATTTTTGTCATGTGGCATGTACTCAAATATACTTTTTTCGATAAATAAAGTATCTCATAAAAAATGTCCAATATAGCATCGAATTACACACACACTACTCACATTTTATGAATGTTTGCAAATTGCAAATGACTTATACCATCGAGTACTAGACTACCAAACAAACAGAGGATAAGAGTTCTCAAAACACAATTCAACGCTAAAAAACAGTAGTATATCAATGTTAATCACATCACATTTCATCTCACTTATTCATTCATTCCCGTGTATTTCTTTCACATTTGATTTAAAAAGAATCCGCTCTTGTTACTTTATTTTTCATTTCATCTTCTTTCTTACAGAGAATCCTCAACCATGTTGAAGGTTTTCATTTTCTTCTTCTCATTCATATCTATTTAATTTTCATATGAATCCTATTACGTTGGACTTGATTGCATTTTCCCTCTCTCCCATGAGATACTCTGAAAAAAATTATTTTATTTTCCTTCAGTTTTGCCTTCCACATTTGGTTTGTGTGCATTGTACCAAAATACTCTTATCTACTCTTACAAATTTCCATGTTCATATATCTAATCTACTCCCAATATCTTGGGGTATAGTTAGGAGAAAAATGTTATAATACCTTGAGTTTCTAAAACACGGTATTTTGAAATAAAATACTTTACCAAAATTTAGGAATGAAGAGAACAGCTATTTGAATTCCTTATAACAAAGTATACCGGAGGGATGAACAGAAAAAAACTCAACCTAGCGAAAGGGCAAGCAAATTCTGCAAATTCTACAAATACAATTTCATTGTGTCTGAATAAGACTAAGTTACTAAGTGAAAAAGTGGTTAGCCGGATTTCAGCTGCTATGCTGAAAAAGAGCCAACGGGTGGGTGCTCCAACAAACTCTCATATTGTAGATCTGCAGACCATGTAGCATAGAAAACTGAAGTAGAGCTTAGAACGGATGCCCCTGCAAATATCAAATTTCTAAGTTATTAATGTTGACTATTACCATGTGAAACTTTATAGCAGAAGGAAGGCTAATTACGGGTGGGGATGTAAAAATGTTAAACTTACTTTCCAAGTTTCCATCCGTAAATTAGCTTATTCTACTTATGGCCTTTCCTTTCGCTACAAATGAACCCCAACAAGATCCCCACCATCCCCTTCCCAGGATAAATGCTACCATGATCAACAATGCTGAACTGATTAAAAAAGTAAAGCATTTTAAGGGATGGAGAAAGAGAAAACCAGGACATGGATTTATCTACATGAAGACTATAACTCTACAATATAGAAGGGCATTCTTGGAAAGGTATCCCCTTCCTTGGAGGAAGTATTAAAAGAAAATTGAAGCTAATGTTAAGCTTCCCATAAGCATCAAATCAACATCCATTCAGGGCTTCCTTTGTGCCAATCACACTATAATAATAAATACATGCTTAATGCTTTGATCAAAAATGCTTTCACATAGTTGGTTCAATTTCACTTAACCAGTTGAATTTAATATATACACTTTTGGTATAAAGTTTTTACATTGTCATAAATCACAACCAATGAATCATTAGTAAGATTTGACTTTTTCCAAAACTACTTTTAAAAATGCACATGATTGGTCACGATGTGCCGACTATGTAAAACTTTTTACATTGTCGGTGTATGAAAATTAAACTCTAACCAGTATATTGTTTAATTTCATTGAACAAATTGGATCTGTCAATAAGTTACCATATCACAAACCACTTAACCAACGGATCTGCATTGCAAGGTATTACACCCATACATAGTTTAGACGGTTCTTTTATATATCTTCATTGTCAAAATTACTAATTAAGGAAAGAGACAACTTACTATTGAGTAGATGGAAATAAAGCTTAGAAGAAGATTATTGAAACACCCATCATGAAACAACCCATGCCTACCCACGGACTTAAACGTTCACCTGTGCAAGTAATCATACAAGCTTGGTCAAGAACTCAAGATAATATCTGATAGGTTCCACACCTCATGAAACATATTTTCGTTCTCACTTACTTCAAAGCATTTTATTTTAGTGTTAAGTAATAAAAAAAAGTATCAAACAGTGACAATCTATTCCACAATGAATCCCAACATGCTGGTACACCACTTAGAGACAGTGAAATTTAAGAGCTACAAGGCAAAGCTAGAAAACTAGTAACCCATGTCACAAACAACCTTATGGATGCTTCCATAATGTAGCATTTTAATGGTCACAGGGATATAGAACATACTAACATAACATTCCAGATTAACTACAAGGATTTATAAAAGTTACACAAACGATTGAAGCATACCTATAGCAAAGGTTGAGATTGAAAATAATAAAATCATGATTTAGTACATCAAAAAATTAAGATATGACCATAATCCAATCTTTCCTTTTTGCATCAACCATAACATATTCCAAGTTTTGCCATTGCCAACAGGGTGTAGGTCATAAACACAAGTATATAAATAAGTATTGTTGTTTGACCTAAATTAGCTCAAAAAACCATAATCAGAAGTCATTAAGGCGTCAATCTGTTAGACCTCTCATTACTATTTTTATTATGTTATTAGGCTGTAATATTATATAATTAGGCAGCAGTTATGTATTAGACAGTTATTGAATAAGTAGGGAAGTTGAAGGAAAAGACAGTACGCATTTATTTTGGGACTGAATCTTGATCGGGAGAGACCAAGTTCTCAAATTCTTGGAAGGGAGAGACCAAGACTCTCGATTTTTTGGGGGGGAAATTACCGTACCTGTCCTTGGTTTTCCTTTAATTTATCTCTTGTAATTTTATAAACCTGATTTCCCTTTGTAATTAAATTATGGCCACTGTTAACCAGAATTACTTAATAAAAGTCATTATAAAATTCAGTTTCCTTGTTTTAATGATTACCAGTTTCTATCACAATCACATGGAGAAGAGGCAAAAAAAATGACAGAAGAGTGCAAAAGAAAACTTCAAGGGTAACCTAGATCCATTTTATGACTCCTTCCCAATCCAATCTCTTTTCCAAAGTTTAGATAAAAACATCAATAAATTTTAAAAGGGCATATAAAATAGACATAAAAATTATAATTGATGCAGTAGCAAACAAAATAGAAGACATCTACCAATTCTTGCAGCCTTCCAGAAAAAACCACGAAATCTGTCAGGAAAACAAGTATGTCATGGATTCTGTTGGTCCAGCAAGTTCTAAAAATCTGTTATGGAGAATGAAAACACTAGTGCAAAATATATATCCAGTTGTTCAGATAAAAAGTGAATAGGGTTTATAAGACCTCGTGATTAAATTGTAATGTAAAATTCAAACGTCCATATTATCCAACACTTAAAAAAAGAAACAGGAAAGGTGAGGAAAAGGAATTGAGGGTTAAATAATGATTTTTCTCCCATTGTACAGATGTTTAAAATCTTCAATTTTGATAGAACATAAAATTGTTCATAAAAACTAATAAAGGGATAATTTGTATGGTTTACATAGCCTCATTGTCTCTTTAACCCAGTTTGAAAGAAAAAAACTCTCAAATAAGATAAAGGTTTAAGGCAATGTTTTAATAACCAAATTAGACGGTTCAACCGGTTGAACCACGAAAAGGCTCTACCTTCGGCTCAGTTATTTAAGCAGTTCAATCACGGTTTCATTCCAGTTCCAGCAGTTGTTGAACCATGATCCATAGGTCTCATTGGTTCGATTTCTGCTTTTTAAAATATTGCTTTGAGGTAAACGAAGGCATAAACCATAAAACATAAGAGTATTTCAATACATATATATTATACATGGAAAGAAGTAAACACTAATTTTGGTTCTTAAATGTGTGAGGTGTTGTCACTATAATCCTTGAATCTATTGGTCCTTAAATGTGTGAGCCGTTTTCACTATAATCACCAAATCTATTGTAATTGCAAATACATTTCCAATATATTTTTTGTTAGTAATTTTATGGACTAAATTGAACAACAAAAAACGCATATAAGTATTAAGTTGACTAACTAAAGTCATATTTAAGAACCAACACGACTAACAAAAAAACATATTTAGATATGTTTTTATAATTCTGATACATTCAAGGACTATAGCCGCAGGCGTCACACATTCAGAGACATAAATGGTTTACTCATGGAAAATGATATAGAGCAATATAGAAATATACCCAGTTCTCTGTTCCAGGATTGCTGGAAATTGCATCTTGAAGTAAGTGCATGCACATATTCCCAAAAGTATCACAGTAAGAAATGAATGGAAATTGAAAAGCGCAGACTGAAATCAAATACAAAAGGGATGTAAAAAGCATTGAACATTCTGTAGATTAAACCAAAATAATTCAGAATTTACAATTTCCTCACCATTTTAACCTATTATTAGAATTTACCACTCTTCACCTTCTTCTTCACTCTCTTTAAGTCTACAAAACATGAAATTAGCAATCACATTAGAACTGTGGTCAATGGCACGCAGAAACAACCAAAAGTTTGAAAATTATGCTTACATTGTCTCAATTGATATGAATCAATCATAAAAAGTAACTAAATTTATACCCTAAAAATGATGACAATAAAACGCGTAGATCTTTAATATCTATATAAGTTAATCAGATCGTTAAGAATTAATGCGACGGTGGATTAAACAAAAATTGAAAATAGATCTATGTGTAAAATGGGCTTATTTGTTAGAGAAAAAGGGGTGGGGATGGGGAGGAGGATGAAGTAGCAAAACTTGATAAATTGTAGTTATTAGTAAAAGTAATAAAGGTAATAGTAATAAAGAGGGGATTGGAGAAAAAGGAATAAATTACCTGAATCCAAAGGTGTAACCGTGGATCCCAGAAAATATGAGAGCGTAAAAAAATAGCCTGTTATTATAATCGTTGTTCTTTTCCCCGGGAGAGAGAAATTGAAGAATCCACCTTTCGGTTCGAAGTGTTGGTTTTCTTATTAGTTATACTTTAGGTGGAGTCAATATCATCTCCATTTTTTCATTACATTTCTTTTTATTCTTACTATAATATAATCTGTTTTAGAGTATATAAAAATATTTCATCTCACTAAATGTCATATTATTATTCTTTATATTCTTAAATTTTTTATAATTAAGAGAAAAAAAAATAGTTGTTTGTTTTTAGTCCAACAAAGATAATAGAGTTATTTTAATAAAACAAACATTGACGTAATATTTAAGACTAAAATTTTATTTGTGGGAAATAGTTGATATTGAATAAGTTAATAATGGACAAATTTATAATAGATAGCAGATAAATTAGTTAATAGATGATACTTAAGAAGTTAATTGATTTATTTTCAAATGTTCAATAAAATTAACGATTAAACTAATTAAAAAATATAAAATGCTAAAAAAAATATTTTTAATTAATATTTAAAAAAGTTAATTAAGATAACAAGAATAAAAATGTAAGAAAAAAATAAAACATTACTTCGTGTAGCTTATAGAGAAATGATGTAGGATTGAAAAAAACATTATAAACTCGTGAGAAAAAACAGTTAACAAACTAAAATTTTGTAAGTTATCTACTAAAAGCTTGTTTCTTGGATTTGCCAAATAGATTCTAAATTAAATGATATTTAAGTCCAAAGATGGAACAAGTGTAATATCTCCTCTAAATCATGTATTTTGTAAGGGGACTAGAATTGGCTTAAGAGACATTTGAACTCCTCTCCTCTAAATAATTGAATGAAACAATTGAAATTTAAAATTATCTATCTTATATCCTCTTGTTGTTTCCCTCAAATTATCTTGAAATAAATAGGTATTAAATATATCATACGGAGAATGATGTGATGGACCACTGTTATACATGGTCAATTGTAGATTAATATTTAAAAATAATCTAAAATATTAATGATGATATTTTTTAAAAGTATAAATTAATATTATTTTTTTTACAAACAAAACAATTATTTAATCAACATCAATTAAGAAAATAAAACGGTCCAACTATACTTAGCTCACGTCAACATTTCAATCATATAGCCGAAAAGAGTTGTTCAAATATACTTCTAAATAATATTGTCAATAATTATTAAAATTTTGAGTGGTTTTTAAACATTAATCTTTCGCATAAAGTGATATGCGATATAATTTACATATATCATTAATTAAAATTAAAATTACATAATTCTTGGCACATGGTATAAAAGTGAAATATTTTACAACTTCAAATTACATTTCCACATTGTTTTTTGTTTTTTTGTTTTTACTTAATGTTGATATACTTTGATTCTTCGTATATTCCTTACATTTATATACTTTCACGTTATCTATATTTTTTATAAAAGTTAAAATGTTATCTTGTTTAATAAAAAGATGG
>JBBPBT010000685.1:6418760-6433448 GCA_037974875.1 Cicer bijugum
AATAATATAATTGTGATAACATTATTAACAGTAATTTAAATTACTAATTCTAATTATTAATTAAAATTTTTGGATAGCACAAAATGTCTCAATTTTAAGAAACAGGGGATTAAAATTATGAAATTAAAAATAGATAGACCAAAATTAAGAATCAATAAAAATAAAAATATAACATTGCGAAATTAAAAGTAAAAAAATTAAAATTACAAATCAGTTAAAATAAGAAGACTAAAATTACGAAATTAAAAATAAAAAAATAAATTGAAATAAAGAAATTAAAATTGTATTTAAGTCTATTTTAAAAATTAATTTAAAATCTAACACTCAACACATTATATTAAATACAAGATGGAGAAGAGACGAACTCACCTCGTGTTAATTTTTGACGTGAAAGATTAATCTTGCATGCATTAATACATATAAAAATATCTTAATAAAATACAACAAAAGTTATCAATAAACTTTAGTTTTCCAAAAAAACTATGAGGTTTAATATTCCAAGCACATGAATCCACTTTTTTTTTTAGCAAACCACATGAATCTGGTTAAATTTTAATGAAACCCATATGCTTTTCCATGTGACCTTGTAGTCCAATTCATCACCACCAGCACGTTGGATTGCAAAATACGTATGATTATTTAAACGCACAAAATCACTAGAAGTTATAATAAAACTGAAATAAAGTATGATTACAATTTTTTACAATTAGTTATGAGAATACTTAAATAACCAAGTGCTTTGCTAAACCGACACAAAATATAATTCATAAATCGCTTGAAATTTAATGATAAGATTTAAAGAATATAGAAATCCGTAACACTTCTTATTTTTTACAACTAAAACGTTCTGAGTGACATTGATTTGACAAATTAAATTTTAATAAATAAATATATTTTTTTTATTTTTTATTATTTTTTCAAATGAACATCAACCAATTCATTATCTTAGTCATGATAACGATAAATACTACAAATTTATACTTCCACAAGTGTCAATGTACACTTTTGTTACATGTCTAGGACATTTTTCAAATCAATTCATAATTGATCATCTATTAAAATGGTACTGTATAATTTATCTACTTAAATAAATTTAATATCTTTAAAATGTATTTAGTTGCCAAAAACATCTTATAAAAAAGTAGTTGTCGGACATTCTTTTTTCCAATACTCCATCTATTTTTTTTTTATAAAAAGAAAAATTATAAACAAAACTTAAGGGACATAATGAGGGATATAAATCATTATAGAATCATCATCAAGGAGAAGTACTAGACTCGTAAGAGGAGTAGGTAAGTCTACAAAACTAAAATCCTTACGATAAAGATTGAACTCACAATAAAGATGATTAACTACACAACTACATTCCTTGTGATTCAGAAGAAATATGGCTTCTTGAAAACGAGATGTAAAATAGGCATTACACATTTTCCTTCATAGAATCATATTGACTATGGTAAGAGAATCAATTTCCACCAAAATAGTATTCAAACACAAAGTGTAAGCCATTATGAGATCATCAACTAATCCCTTAAGCTCAACTAACATAGACGTAGCTTGGTCGAGATTGCAAAAGAAAATGTGAACATAAACTCTTCTATGATCTGTGATAAGCCTTCCACAAGTTGTTAGGTTTGTTGTGTCGTGATAAGAACCATCAATATTAAACTTAAATGAATTAACATTAGAAGGATGCCATGTAACATTAATCTTCCTCTTACGACCCTCTATAAACAAAAGACGACAAAGATAAATATGTTAATGAATGAAGATAATTTGTCTATTAAAAAAAGTCAAGAATTGCTCGAGATCAAGTAGTGTTATGAGAAAACTAATTGTTTCATATCCATCCATGACATAGTTACCATCACTCTAAACACCAGAGGTCAATGACCTCTAATCGAGCCATCATCAATTAACGTTAGAGTAAAGTCAATCCATTGAGGAAGTTTGAGGCTAAAAAAAGGAATTTCATTGCTTATTCTCCATAGTAATAAAACTCTCTCAAATGCTACGTGACACATAACAATCTCTAAGAATATGCATATTGGTTTCAGGAGCTTGAGAGTATCTGATGCAAATCTCAGTATCTGACATACCTCGATGGTATCTTTCGACATTGGTTAAAAGTTTTCCATGTGGAAGCTTCCAAAGAAATGTATGGATTTTGAGAGGTTCATTCTATTTTCACACTAGGTTGAAATTAGGGGCTCATAAGAAGTATAGTTTGTATGCAAGTTTAATAGTAAAAAGATTATAATTAGAAAATTTTCATATAGGAAAACTATCCTGATCTGCAAGAGGAGGTCTAAGACATGTAATTTTTTGTATTTGATGTTATTAGGAAATACTTAATTGATTATGAACCAGTTCCAGCCATTATAAGTTCACAACATATGAAGGAATGACCATTATATGATCACACAATTTACCAACCATAGGGACCCAACCATTAAGCCAAAATCTATTAGATTGACCATTTATAATAATCTAAGAAATACAAATTTCTACTTTAGATTAATATTTGGTAGTTCCTCTACAAATATGAGAAGCTTTGGAGTCACATTGAATGTACGACATAATCAAACTACCACTATTTTATTTTGAGTGTATAAAATAACACTCCATCTATTTTAAAATGAGAGTCCCTTTAATAAAAAAAAAAAATCTCAAAATGAAATATTGCTTAAATTTTCAGTAACTTTAATTATTTTTTCTAATTATACATTCAAATTAGTATAATATACACTACTTCTAAGATATTAATTTTACTTTATATTTATTATAATAGAAGATACACAAGCAAATAATAAAAATAAGATACCAAACAATACACACTTTTAATATAAAATTATTTTACACAAACAACTAATATGTCTATCCAAGTACATAAAATAAAACCTAAAAAAAGAAATTAGGTAGCATATTTTGGTTTCATGGTAGAATTAGTTTCAAAAACTACCCTCTATAATTATTGCAGAAATTACAATAATTTATGGTAATTTTTTCAATCTTACTACACATAATTATTTGATGCGATAACTAACTGTAATTAATTATTTATATAAAGTAATTTTACACAATGTATAATCTTTAAACTTAAAAATAATTTAATAAAATATTTATTTAAATTATTATATTTTTTTAATATTTATAAATAAATCTTAAACAAATTTAAATCTGATTTTAAAACAGAAGAAATACATAAAAAAAAAAAATGAAAAAGGACAAATTTGTCAGGAAGTAACTATTAATATGATTTATGACAGGTCTACTAAGCGACAAACAAGGAGGTCGGCAACTGTCGGCCGGTGTACCGGGGAAAAGATATAACAAACATTAATTTCACCCTTAAAATCCAAAATTTGTCCCTCAGTTAATTTTAATGTACCAATAATATTCAAATTAATTAACATAAACTGATTTGTAATAAAATAAAATAAAGTCCTTATAATAAAGTTTTATAGTTTTTACGCCAACACAAGAAGGAAGAAGGGAGAAGGGAGAAGGGAGTAGTAGTAACCAAATCTGCCATCTCCTCTGTCCTCATGCGTTTTCTCCGAACAATTCGTCGTTCGGTTCAAACCTCAATGCCTGTCTCTCTCTGAAATCTAAAAACTCAGAGATCCTATCTGTACCTCAATTTTTGTACGGATTTTCAAGCCTCATTGCCTTTAAATGAATATCATATGATATGATTGTTGTTTTTCTCTCTTCTCTTCTGCGGGTAAACCTTCTTTCAAAACCCTAATCAACTTATCATCTTAAATTATTATTCCTTTTAATGTTCAACGGCTCTTCGTTCATATTCGCTTTGCTTCTGAAATCTGAATCAGATTTTTTTCCTAAATTATATTTTTAATATTAATAATGTTAATGTATTTATCAATTTCTATTGCTGGAGTTGATATTGTTTGAGTCAAGGTTATCGCTGAGAATCATGTTTATGAAATTGTTGTGTGGCAAAAAGCTATTAAATAGAAATGTATTGGTTAAATTTGTTGTTTCAAATCGACATTTTTTTTTTCAATGGAAAATGTCCAATTTGATTTGTTTATGTTTTACAACTTTTTGTGTTAATCTTTGGTTAAACGGTCTATTATGAAACTTTTGATCTTTCTACAATGTTTTCTTTCTTTTGCTGATGTCATTTGAGCTAATTATTTTCTCTTTTTAAACCATTTTTTTTGGTGGATGGAGAGAAAAGGATGAAAACACTAAATAGAAAGTGATATCTGTTTAGTATTTATTCTTAAATTTTTAAAGCCATATCAAATCTAATGTTTCTCCGATTTGACTCCATCTTTGTTTTGGTAATGTTGTAAATTTTAAAAAAATTCTGTCCACTTCATAAATAGAATATTTATAAGTAACAATTAGTTTTTCTTTATAAGATAGCATGAGGTTTCATGTTTTTTTTTTTTTTTCATCTAAACCCCCCTGATTTTTATAAAGATATTAAAATCACTAAATTATGCTACTTTTGTTGGATTGATAAAATAAAAAATGTAAATGTTTAGATGTGGTATGGGCTAATGCAGTATTTTATTTTTTAAAATTCTAAACAGGCTGAAGCAGTTTTTTAGCACCCATAAACTATATTTAGTTTATTTCTTTCCTCTTTTTGATCCTGGTTAATACTGGACACAGTTGAGATCATTAGCACTTAAGTTTACACAGTGGATGTGAATGATGGATGTTTCTGAGGTTGAAGAAAGTTTCTTTGCAGCAAGTGATGCCAAGGTATGATGATATATCTTTAATTATTGCAAGAGATGTTTTGGAATTCGATTGCTTTACAATATAGAATGGTCGCACTATGTACCCGAAAACAAATTAATTAGAAAAGCGAATGTGTTTTTTTAAAAGACAAACATTAGTTGTTATTTTGTTAGTAGGGGAGTTAGAAAAGCAAATTGACCAAGTCCTTGTGCAAAGGTATTAATTAAGTATAAGGAGTCAACTTGCTTAAATATTAGTTGTATAGCATATTTTTCTTTCTCTCTTTTGATTTATTTCAGAAGATTTTGAGAAAATGATTTAAATTGCATGCCAAAAATAGAGTAGAAATGCTGCATTTCTTTTGCCATGCTTTTCTGGCCATTGTTTCAGATCTATTTGATGTTTTATTCGAGTGATTTCTAGTTGCAATATATTATCTAATCAATATATCTCTATTCTTATGCAGTTACATGGAGAAATGTGCAGAAGTCTTTCTGCAATATATTGTAAAATATTGTCAATATTTCCTTCATTAGAAGCAGCTAGGCCTAGGAGCAAATCTGGAATTCAGGCATTATGTTCGCTGCATGTAGCCTTAGAGAAGGCGAAGAATGTACTTCAGCACTGCTCAGAATCTAGTAAACTTTACTTGGTATGATTATGATAGTCCAATTTTACTTTTAATTTACTTAATTTACGATTTTGTCTACGTATGGAACTTGTCTTTAATTTACTGTAGCTCCTCATACATTTTCTTTGCTGTCGGTTGGTGAGGTTATTTAATTTGAAATACATCTTGAAAGTATCTTACAGATAACTTCACTTACGATGCAGGCTATAACTGGAGATTCCGTTCTTCTAAAATTTGAGAAGGCTAAGTGTGCTCTTGTAGATAGCCTTAAACTGGTGGAAGATATTGTTTCTCAATCCATTGGGTGTCAGGTGATAACTTTCAATAATATGGTTGTATACTTTCTCTTTTCGTGTTTGAGTTTTGTTTATATTTGATTATAGGTTCATGATTCTGTTCAATTATCGGAAGGATCTATCGATTTCCTTTTGGATATTTGAGCAAGGGGAGCCTATTTTATGTGCTTCATTTATTCTTTTCAAAGTAATCGAAAACCACCTTGTTTGCAATATTCGGGATTCAGCTTTCTTAACAATTATTATTATTATTATTTCAATGTGAATGCTCGTGAACAAATGGTATATTTTCTTATCATGATCAGTGCTTAGATTGTTCAGAGTTTGATTTGTTTCCCGTGTGAATTTACCTCTGTTCAGATTGATGAAATTGTGAACGAAATTGCTGGTACGGTGTTTGCGCTTGATCCATCAGAGAAGCAAGTTGGAGATGATTTAATTGCATTGCTTCAGCAGGGGAGAAAATTTAACGACTCTAATGACAGTAGCGAACTCGAGTGTTTTCACCTTGCTGCTACTAGACTTGGAATTACATCTTCCAGAGCAGCGCTCACTGAAAGAAGAGCTCTAAAAAAACTCATTGAAAGGGCTCGCACCGAGGAAGACAAGAGAAAGGAATCAATTATTGCATTTCTCTTACACCTTATGAGGAAATACTCCAAGTTATTTAGAAGTGAGTTCTCTGATGATAATGATTCTCAGGGTTCTCAACCTTGTTCTCCCACTGTTTCAAAACCTTTCGAGGACGGTGTTCGTGGTGGTCAATGTCATGGCTTTGATAGACAGATATCAAGACTCGGTTCCTTTAATTTTAAGTCGAACAATAGGAAATCGGGACAGATGCCCCTTCCACCTGAAGAGTTAAGGTGTCCGATTTCTCTGCAACTTATGAGTGATCCTGTTATAATCGCATCTGGGCAGACATATGAAAGAGTTTGTATAGAAAAATGGTTCAATGACGGGCACAACACCTGTCCAAAGACTCAACAAAAACTTGCACATCTTTCTCTGACTCCTAATTACTGTGTCAAGGGTCTTGTGGCTAGTTGGTGCGAACAAAACGGAATTCCTATTCCAGAAGGCCCTCCCGAATCTCTTGATTTTAACTACTGGAGATTGGCATTATCAGATACCGAATCCACAAATTCAAGATCTATAAACAGTGTCAACTCTTGCAAATCAAAGGGTGTCAAAGTTGTTCCTCTTGAAGAGAATTGCATCTCAGAGCAAACTGAGGGAAATGCAGCTGAAAGTTTGTCCGTACAAAATGCTGCTGAAAGTTTGTCTGTACAAGAAGAGGAAGGCGGTGAACAGTATCTTAGTTTTCTGAAAGTATTGACCGAAGGAAACAATTGGAAGAGGAAGTGTAAAGTAGTAGAGCGGTTAAGGCTGTTGCTGCGGGATGATGAGGAAGCCAGGATATTTATGGGGGCTAATGGATTTGTTGAAGCCCTTTTTCAGTTTCTGCAATCAGCTGTGCGTGAAGGGAATGCGATGGCTCAGGAAAATGGAGCTATGGCTCTGTTCAACTTGGCTGTGAATAACAACAGGTAGGAATTAATGTCCCTATATTTTAAAAGTAATGTGAATCTGCTTTTTATATATTTGAAAATTGACAACTTGCATTTAATCGTTTATCCAACACCTTGATCACTTTGTTATCTCTGATAGAAGGAGTTATCTTGATCACAATGATTTGGTTCTGGTCATCCTCTAGCTTTTAATGAGCCTGAGCATATATCAGCTACAGCATTTCAGAAAAAGACAATGGCATCATAACTGCATGCAATTTGTCTAAACTTCATTTGTACAGTAACTTGCAGAAATTGTTTTTCTGGTTTATTCAAGCATCTTTTATGATGTATCCCCAAAAGGAAAGTGCTCAAAGGTCGAAAATTGGAGAAAAAGAGCATAATCCACAAAAGGATATATTAAAAATTTATACTATTACCTATTGAATTGCAACTTTAGTTAGGGTGTTTCATGTTAAACTGGGCTGATGATTTTTGAAGAATTAGTTATTTCTTTTCTTTTGTGCAATTCATTAACATAAGCTTGATTGCTTTTTCTTCAACAGAAATAAGGAAGTTATGATATCAGCAGGAATCATATCATTGTTGGAGGAAATGATATCAAGCTCCAACTTGTATGGTTGTTCAACCGCTCTGTATCTGAATCTTTCTTGCCTCGAAGAAGCAAAGCACATGATTGGCACAAGTCAGGCTGTGCAGTTCCTAATCAAGATGCTTCAAACTAAAACCGAAGTCCAGTGCAAGCTAGATGCCCTGCACGCACTCTATAATATCTCTACCGTACCCTCAAATATTTCAAACCTCCTTTCATCTGGCATCATCGATGGCCTACAATCCCTTCTTGTAGGCCAAGCTGATTGCCTGTTGACAGAAAAATGCATAACTGTTTTGGTTAATTTGGCCGTTTCTCATGTAGGGAGAGAGGAAATGATTTTGAATCCTGAACTGATAAGCACATTGGCTTCTATATTAGATACTGGCGAAGCCATAGAGCAAGAACAAGCTGTGTCTTGTCTCCTGATATTATGCAACAGGAGTGAAAAATGTTGTGAGATGGTTCTGCAAGAAGGCGCTATACCCGCCTTGGTGTCGATATCGGTGAATGGAACTTCAAGAGGAAGAGAGAAAGCTCAGAAACTATTGATGCACTTCCGAGAGCAGCGGCAGCGAGACCTTTCACCTGCTAAGACTCAACAATGCTCACCTGAAGTTGGTGATTTGTGCATGCCTCCTCAAGAAACGAAACCGCTATGTAAATCGATATCCAGAAGAAGAGTGGGGAAAGCTTTAAGTTTTCTATGGAAAAGCAAGAGCTATTCTGTTTATCAGTGTTAAGTTCCATGTAAATCTCTGTTTGGTTCTTAACTCTTCTGGGGCATTGTTTTTTGAGTGTTTCATCTTCCACCCCCAATGTTTTTAAATACACAAAAATATACATTTAAATTATCCAATCCGAATGTATAAAATAAATTTTCGGATTAGCCAATTTGGACAAAATTTGGAGCCTTTTGAGAAGATTTGGGGATGAGAAAAGAAGCTTTCTTGTTTTTTATCATCCATTCGTACATGTTCCTCTGTAAAAATAGCTGCTTATTTTTTTGTTTTCAAATAACAGAAAAGTTGTACAGGCACGTGTAGTTTATGTGTTTTATTGGGTTAGGTTTACTTTATGAATTATGAAGGCTGTGGTAAACATGAATTATGTCTTATGGTCGAGGGAGATTCCTAGTTCTTAGCTTGTTAAGAGAGAACTGTACACCATAATTTTTCTAGTTAGTTTTTTTAGTTCTCATTTTCTCTCAACATAATTAAGAGGTTCATGATAGATTTCAGATATGAAGTCATTTTAAAAAATTCCAACTTGTAAATATAGTAGAAATTAAATAAATTTTTTTGGTATGATATGATATTATAGACCAAAGAAGCAAGAATGCTCAACAACTTTTGTATGCAATTTGATATTTTTGTAGTGAGTTTTTGGTGTAAGAAGATTTACAAAAGAGGAACATTATTTGCTTTACTGCTTCAGTTTTTATGGAATAATATTTGTGGTATTAATGCTATTGGAACAAATGAGAGGAGTGGGCATAGGGTCCAAAAATAGGATAAATTACAGCTACTTCGCACAAAGAACAGAGAACCAATTCCTTATTAGGAGGGAATGGTAGGATTCTAATAATCATTCATCACACTGTTGAATATATACCTGTCTCTCCACAATTTGTTGTGGTGTGGACTGTAGGGGTCTCACTCACCAATTTGGTTGATCGTTCTCTCATTGAATGTCTTGTCTTTCAAATCACAAAAGCCACTTTCAAATTTCAATATACCTCCCCTCATTGCAAAGCTTGTCTTCCAAAATATTGTTGCATTTGAACTCTTGTCAGATTTGGTCTCAATGCATGTTATTCTAACTACTTGCTGACCATGAATAATAAAATGTTGCATATATAAAATTTATAAAACATGTCACAAGTTAAAATTTTAGTTTTTCGTAATTCAGATTCTCCAACAAATATTGGATGATATATTCATCTAACTATCTAAAAAACAATTTAATAACTGATGTGAACCAACCTTACATGAAGGTTAATGAGTTTCGAGAATCAGGAGCGAGACAATTGACTAGAGGGAAAACTAGGAAGCTAAAAGAACAATGAGAAAAACAAATTGTTAATTTCCTTAGTCTTAAGACATATGAAAAGATTAATCCACATTATATTAATCTTATGGTCATAGAAATATCTTAAGACTTAATTTTAATTTTGGGATGTAATAATCATACCTTATAATTAGAAATTATGTTGACTTGTGTGTGCCTAAATATTTAGTAGCTTAGGCACCATGTTATTTTGTGTTAGGCTATATATGCCTTTTTATTGTAAGACATATGGGACTTATTTTCAAAGAAAAAGAAACACTTAGTGTGAGATTTAGAGAAATGCTCTCTAGGGTTCTTCTTTGAACCAAATTTGGATCTTATCAAGAGCCTCCTACTATTGTGGCGATTCTACCTTGATCTTATCATTCCTTATCGTGGAGTGTGACGATTTCTACCATTTCATTACTTCATATTTTCTCATTTTGTGTTCTCCATTCTTATTTGATACTTTATTTGAAATTATCATTTGGATAGATTCTTCAAATCATATGGAAATACTCAAATCCATATCAATAACTATAACATCCCAACTTCAAAAATTACAATTGAAAATCTCAGTAAAAGAAAATTAATATCAAGTTTTCTTAAAAGAAAAAACACTTACATATGTTCCAGATTTATTTATGAAACAGATTATTTATTTGACAGAATAAAATGCTAAAAAGAAAAGGTCGAAAGTAAAATAAGCATCTGATTCGATCATCCAGTGCTGAATTTCACAGCACAACTCAACTAAAAGAAAAGAAAAAAAGCATTAGAAAAGCTTGGAGGAAGTGTGATGCATGATAGATAGCTAATTTGAAAGTGTTCTTCTTAATTTTATGCGATCACTAAACCAAGATTGTTTGTTTTGACTTCAAATTTATAAATTTCATAAGAATCTATTATTTTGTATGACTTAAAAAGTACTAATAAACAATTTAAAGAATTTTTCTTCTTAATTTATGTTGTGCTTGATTTGGCTTTAGTTTTGTAGTTCAAGTGATGCTGCAATCAGAACGATCGCTACGTAGCAACCTTCCGATAACCCGTATGTCTTTCTTGCTTCATTTAACTGCAATTTATTATTCTTCTTGAATAAGCTATTTAATTTTTAAAGTGCTTGGATTGAATTAAATTTCTTGCCAAAGGATAGTGATGATCAAATTATATTTGATATTTGCATTAGTGGTTGTTACTTGTATTATGAGATTAGACAGTAGTATAGATTCAATTTCAAATGGAAGTTACTATATAACTTGAAAAACATGCATGTGCCTTGAATTGAAGCTTATAAGTTGTAATTTTCTGATTCTCCTTAAATTGAACTGTTTATTTATTGTAGGAATACCAGGAGATGGTAGGTGTTTGTTTAGATCTGTGATCTATGGTGCTTGTCTCAGAACTGGGGAGCCACCTCCAAGTCATACCAAGCAAAGAGAGCTTGCAGATGAACTTAGAGCCAAAGTAGTTCATTAAATGTTTTTTTTTTCTTCATGAAACTTATAAATTCTGGTTTGACATACTTATTTTTGAAATTATGTGGTGTAATTGGTTTTATGGTGGTCAATCAGCAATGTTTGTGCTAATAGATCATACTTTAGTTTAGAGCTCAAATTATATATATATATATATATATATATTTTCTGCATTTTGGTGCATTCTAATGTGTATCATGGGAAAACATTATTCTTTGCAGGTTGTGGATGAATTCATCAAGAGAAGAGCAGACACTGAATGGTAAGTTCATTATCTTCAAAGAAAAAGTTTTGATTACACATTTACAATAATCAGTAGTTGTGGTCTCTGTTCCACTACATCTCCGACTACATGTTGGCTGCAATTCTATTCTATTAATTAAAAGCTTATGGTCAAGATTACGATATTTCCTACTTGAGTGTTCTTCCCGTTTATCACTAACTATGAGTCATACTTAACATGTATGATGCGAGAGTGTCACATGTTAATTAATAAAGGATGTGATAAAGTGCGAAATAACAATACAATTTTCTAATTCGTAAATGTTGTCTCATCTAAATCTCCTTAAAATCCAAACAATATAGACACAAGCGTAAATACTCGAGTCTTTTAACTATTCAATCAGGGATTCATTCTCTTGTTAGTGTATATGGAAAAATATATATCGGAAGAAATTAACTCTTAAATGGATCTTAGTACCTCGGAGAATTAGTTTCCGCAATCGCACAAGATACCTAGTTTAATAAAAAAAAAACTCCTCAATTCTTACCATAAAATTGCATAAAATGCCTAGATTATTCACTACACTATGGCGTTATGAGATTAACTAGTCCAAAATATTAGTTTCTAAATGTTTTCACTTGTACTATGAAGTTAAAGTTTAGTATTCATTTTTGTTTCTGATTTATATTGTACAGGTTTCTTGAGGGTGACTTTAACACCTACACAATACAAATGAGAAAGCCTCAAGCATGGGGAGGAGAGCCTGAACTTCTCATGTCATCACATGTTTTACAGTTAAGTCGATTTTCATTTGCAAAACTTTCATATGCGTATGTCATTTGCCCAATGTTAAGAAGACAAATAATATTCACTGATATTTTAATTACAATGTGTTATGGTTTTACTTTTAGGATGCCTATAACAGTGGTCATGCAAGATACAAATTCCAATAACCTTAAAATTATAGCTGAATATGGTCAGGAGTATGGCAAGGAGAATCCTATTAGAGTCGTCTATGATGGTTATGGACACTATGATGTAATACAATCATAGTAACTGCACTGCAATTTATTGTTGAATTATGATAACTGTATTATAACTGGACAATGTGCTTTAATGTGACTATATGACTTCCTAGTAACAAAGCAGCGAATTCTGATCTGAAGAATAATGTTTTATTAGCTGGCAAAAAAATATTTTTAAGGATTTATATAAACAAAAAGGAAACTAATATTTTTATTGTTTTAATTAATAACATGACATCTTTGTTATTTTAATTTTACTATTTATTTTGTAATTGTCCCAAAGGCAGATTATAAATAATGAACACATAAATTGCATTTATCATATTTACTTAATCTGAAAAGTCTATAAATTATAAACACATTTTTAATAAAATATAATTTAAAAGAAAAAGTTCCTTTTAAAAATATTAACTGAAATATTTACGATATGTATAGATGAACTTGTTATTATTTAATGAAGATTAAATTTAATAAAAAAATAAATAGATATAAATTTAATTTGACAGTTGAGGTGAAAAAACAAAACAAGGGAGATAAAAAATTAAATTATAATCATCAACATATTATTAACAATTACTAATAGTACTAATGTAACCTTTACCATTAAAAAAAATCAAGAAACTCAATAGTACAATTCAAATAAGGTCAACACTGTAGTTTTCTAGTCCTTTCAAAATGAAACAAGCAGCAGAGGTCTATTAAAACTTTAAAAGACAAACCAATTGTAATGAACAATAATTCCTACTCTTTCGCTTGGCTTAAGCAACAAGTCAACATTAATTGACGTTTGTTGCAAAGCAAAAAGCTCCCAAAAAAAAATACTCAACTAACAAAGAAGATCATATAAATCTTTTCCTCTTCTTTCTTCATTCAAATAATAAGTACCATTAGAATTCTATAAAAAAATACCATTAGAGTCACTTGTTAGTGATTGTTAACATCGTGATTGTTTATGAAATATATTTTTTTTTAAACAAATGTGTTGATACTTTTTAACTACTACCTTTTATTTACAGTACTCTATAAATATTAAGTTAACGATATTTAATTATTCATAAATAATGTAAGATAATTCAAATTCAAAACTTGATTAAAATATTTTACTATTAAATTTTACTTATCTTCTAATCGAATTTTAGATTTTCATAAACAAGATGGTTAACTTCTTAAATAATAAATATCATTTTAATTAATGAAACGGTAATAGTTCTCCTTTTAATTTAATTTGCCAAAGAAGCAGACATGGGGAGAGTTCACCAGCTAAATTTGTTGTAGCCATATGGAACATTTGTGGGTATAAATTACAGTAAAAAAATAAGGAGACATTGTCAAGGCTTAAAACAGGCATTACATAAAAAAAAATTGTTGGCTTTGAGCTAAAAGCATGTGCAGGCCAAATTCGGCTTGAAGGGTAAATTGACCTTTAGGAGTTGGAGGAAAGTGCTTGCATTGGAAATATCTATGTCACATCTATCCTTCATGTCCCTCCCAATCCATCCGTCTTCTTTCTCTTTTCTTAATTCTACTCTATATACATCTAACTTTCCTCTCCATTTGAGATATAATATACTTAATAAAAATCGATATTTTTTTTACTGATTAAAGTATAATTTAATTATCGTTTATAAAATAATTATAAATAGCATTTTTTAAACCATCGAATAAACTAATACTATTAGTAAATGTATATTTGAAAAATATTATTGCTTCTTCTATCATATAATAATCAATATATTTACAATTTCACATGAAATAAAAAAAATATAAAAAAAAGAGAAAAAATCATATTTTTACTAAATTATATTTACTAAGTATTAAGTACTTTATCATTTATTATGAATTATACAAAGGGAAAAATATTTCATTGAAAATAGAAAATATAATATTAGTTAAATAATATAATTAAAAAATTATAATTAATATCGGCTTGAGAATTAAAAGTGTCAATTATTTTGAAACAAATATTTTTACAATTAGATTTGCAGTGGGAGAGAGAGAATAATAAATATATCTAGTATTTTGTAATAAAAATTATATTGAGAGAGATTTTTATATGTTAAAAAGGCTTTAGGAACATAGTATTTTTTCAATGTTTTTGTAAGGAAAAAACTATTTCTTTAGTAATATAAAGTTCAACTAC
>JBBPBT010000685.1:6434812-6452292 GCA_037974875.1 Cicer bijugum
AAAAAAAATATCAAAATACTCCGTTTGAAAAAAAAATATTTGAAAAGTTTGGTATTTTAATTTCAAAAAGAAATATTTTAATTTTTTTTTCTTTTCAAAAAGAGTTATTTTAATAAAAAACCCACCGTTAAAACTTAAATATTGAAAATTGAAAAATTACATATTCAAATTCAAACTCCTACGTATCAACATCATTCAATTTTTTATGTATCAATGTTTTGCAATTTACTACTTAGTGTAGTGATGATTCCTTTTATAATTAAAAATATTGAAGATCTTTATCCAACTCAATTAGCAAAAACAATTTAATTAAAGTTTATTTGGTTACCTCTTTAAAAAAAAAAAAATATTTGGTTACCAAAAACAATATTTTTTTTTTCTATTATAATTGAAAGCGTAATAGACTAATAGTTAGTAATACACACACATTATAAATATATAAGAAAAGCCCCAATTTCCCTCCTCACTACCTTTCTTTCTGGTTTCTATCGAAAGTTGCAACACTTTAATTCATAAAATCGAACACTAAATAAACTGTTCTGAAACTAAACCAAAAAATAAAAATAAAAATGATGGCGTTTGTGAATTCTAGTACAGCGTTGAAGAAACAGGTTTTTCCAATTGACTTTGAAACAGAGATGTCACAGCGTCTAATAGACGCCGTTCATCACGGTGATACCGAAACTGCAATGGAATGTGTAGCGAATTGTTTGGTGGATGTTAACTTCATTGGAACGGTGTCGTTGAAGTCTAAAACGACGGAGATCGTGCTTCAAGATGAGTCACCTCACCGAGTTAACTCGGTGTATGAAGAGTTTAAAACTGAGGTTACTGCTCTGTTTTTGGCTGCACATTCTGGAAATTTGATGCTACTTCGTAAGTTACTGGTAAGTAACGATTCTGAATGTTGCTCCTTTTTTTTTTGTTTATGAAAATTATATATTTTTTTTAAATTACAAGTTCTGAAAATGATGCTGAACATTAAAAAAAAAAATTATTACGAGGCTTTGGCGTTTTGATTTTTTGAAATGCGAGTTTGGTTATGATTAATTAATATTGTTTGAGTAAGTATTCATTTTTTGGGTACAAATCAGTTTTGCTTCGTGAATTGGATTTCATTCGGTTACAAAGTACCATGGTTTATTATCCCTTTTCAGTTTATTTGAAGCTTACTTTGATCAATTTATCACAATTTATATTTTCAGTTAATCAATAATAATATTTGACATTTATTTTAATCACTTCTAAAATCGCAAAGTGTTTGAAAAATCATGTGAAAAAAAAGGCTCTATTAAATAAAACAGTTAAATATAAGTGTGATAATTTTGCTTCCCATTCAATTTTTTTTCTTCCAAAAAAATATCGATGACATGCAAAATAATTTTTTTACACTTAAATTGCGTTAGTTATTTAGCAGTTAAAATATTGTTTATTTTTATGTTTAGTTTTCCCTCGTTAAACTGTTTTTGGTTTTTGGAGTCACGTGAAGCAAGTCATGTAGTAACAATTCTGAAAAAAACGGGATATTCTTAAATTCTTAATAGAAAATATGCTTCATTTGCACATTTTAACAATGTTTTTTTAACGTTACTTATACACAAGGCAATAATTGGATTAATGATATTCAACTTTTACACAAAATGTTGTGTCAAAAATAAATAAATAAACTTTTATACAAAATTGTGTTAAGGCAATCCAATCTGCAATTTTAATAATTTGATTTAGCATTCACATCTAGATTGTTGGTTTGGTTTGGTTGGATTTATTTTCATCTATGTTTGGGGTATCTTTCCATTCCGTCCTTATTCTTTCGGATAATTGGTCTACCCTCATATAGTCATATTTGAGATTGCTAACTCTGAACTCCATTTAATTTTTTTTAACCGAACAACCTTTAATATTGTTATCAGATCATATCATGCATCTTGTCTGACATTACTGATCTTCCAGACGATAATTATTATTTGATTATTTTTTCCATGAATTACCCTTTTAACTAAATTTTATTTTATATAGACTAACATCTTAAAATATTTAAAATATTAGTTAAGATGTCATATGTTACAAGAGATTTTATCTTATTGTGTTCAAGTTAGTCCGTGACATCTTATTGGCTAGTAGTTGTTGACAGTACCTTGATGCAATTTGATTCCTTTCTTTTTTATCAGATCTTATTATCAGATAATAAAGAATGCTAATTGTTTGAATTGATTTATTTGAACTTACACTTGTAAAATTGTTTGGGAGAGATGATGAAAATAATTTATGACATGTTCATATGTTGTTTTCAGCATATTTCTATTAGCTCTCTAAGATGATTTATGAAAGCAACTTATAACCTATATAAAAATGATTTGACTCTATTTTACTTTTTTTTTTCATATGAATAGCTTACGCATAAACACTTATCTGATAAGCGTTTATGCTATAAACGCTTAATTAAGCTGTTTATCTAAACAATATTTATTAGAATGGTGACATCTTGTTATCACACCATTAGTTATTAACTTAATTTTGACGGGATAGAATGTGGGAGCTAATGTAAATATGAGATTGTTCCGGGGCTATGCTACAACAGCAGCAGTGAGAGAAGGGCACCTGAAAGTATTGGAGGTCCTTATCAATGGTGGGGCATCACAACTTGCATGTGAGGAGGCTTTACTTGAAGCAAGCTACGTGGGACAAGCCAGATTTGCTGAGTTACTCATGCAGTCCAACATGATCCGTCCTCATGTTGCAATTCATGCCCTTGTCTCTGCTTGTTGTAGAGGCTTCATTGAGGTTGTTGATGTACTCATCAAGGTAAGGCCATTATAGTTATACTCTGTGAAGTCTGTGAAACACTGACACAAACACCAGAACACACTGACACTGATATGCCGACACTTGTAATAATTTGAAAAAAAAAGAGCTGATTGAAATATAAGTATATGCGTTAGATTGATGACGCCGACACTTGTGTCAGACACCGAACACGATCTAAATAGGCTATATTTGATATGGGATGTGCTTTCTCTTGAAAGTTTATGGTAAATTTAGGTCAACTATACAAAAATAAAGAAATGCCAAGGAGTATATTTGATTACTAAATAGTAAATGACACTTTTTTTTGGTTTGTTGGCAGCATGGAGTCAATGCCAATGCAATAGATAGGACTCTGCTTCAATCTTCAAAGCCATTTCTTCATGCTAATGTTGATTGCAATGCAATATTTGCTGCTGTGGTCAGCAGACAAATTAATGTTGTTAGATTGTTGTTGCAGGTGGGTGGGCTTTTAACAATATTAAAGTAATAATTATGTAGATTCATACAGAAAAACAAGTCAATTTTATTGAGTACATGGTCAAATTGGTCCATGAAATTGTAAATATAGGTTAATTTAATATCTGAATGTTGTGAATAGGCAAATATGTCGCCCAATTTATAACATGTCAGTCATTTTAGTTCCACTGTCAAATTTTTCTGTTAAAGGGAATGAACTAGACGGTAAATGCATACGTGAAATCCCAAGGTCATGGATGCCACATCATCATTACCATGTCTCAGAGATCATTTTGCCCGAAAATATTTGTTGGGATTGTTTTATTGGTCGGTCAAGTTTCTGCATTGAGTACATTTATTTTATATCGTATTAATCAAACTTTAAAAAAGGTACTTATTTTCTGATTTTTGCAAACAGGTTGGTGTAAAACTTGATATCAATGTTAAATTAGGGGCTTGGTCTTGGGATACAGATACAGGAGAAGAATTTCGTGTAGGTGTTGGACTAGGTGAAGCTTATCCAATCACATGGTGTGCTGTGGAGTATTTTGAATCTACTGGTTCTATACTTCATATGTTACTCTTACATCTCCGACCTAATAGTTTTCACATTGGAAGGACTCTCTTACACCATGCCATAATATGCAACAATGAAAGAGCAGTGAACATACTTCTAAATAATGAAGTGGATACAGAACTAGTAGTGAAAACTACTGAAGAAACAAATATACACCCTATTCACATCGCTTCCCGACTTGGATCATACAACATTCTTCAGTGTTTGATTAATAATGGTAGGTGTAACTTGGACTCTCGAACAAAATCTGGTGATACAGCATTGATGATTTGTACTAGGTATAAACATGAGAAATGTCTTAGAGTGTTGGTATCAGAAGGAGCTGATTTGGGGTTAGTGAATTCAATTGGTCATTGTGCAACTTCAATAGCAAATTCTATTCAGTGGAATGAAGTTTATCAGAAAACAATTTTGGATATAATTAGATCAGGAAAAAGTGTTAAATCAAGCAATGGTTCTAGATTTTCATCTTTGTTATTTGTCACACGTGCAAATGACATAGAGGCTTTGAAAAAACTCACTGAAAAGAAGAACATAAATATAAATGAACAAAATGGTAATGGATTATCAGCTGCAATGATAGCTTCTGCAGGGGGTAATGTTGAAGCTTTCAAGTTGCTTCTTCATGCTGGAGCTGATGTGATTAATCTTAAAAACAAATATGGTTTAACAGCTCTTAATTTCATTGACATGAACCAAAATAGTGAAATTTTTCGTAAGGTGATGTTTGAATATTATGCAGTTAAAAAGGGTTATTGCAATTTTAGTTCAATTGACGTGAATCCTCTTCACCGTGCAGCTTGTTATGGTGACATACACATTGTTGAAAAGTTATTAAAAGAAGGGTATGATGTGAATGGTTTTGATGAACATGGATACACACCATTGATGTTAGCAGCAAGAAAAAACTGTGGAGATATGTGTAAACTTTTGATATCTTATGGAGCAAAATGTGAAATTGAAAATGAGAGACACGAAACAGCTCTTTTACTAGCAAGAGAAAATGTGAAAGGAAATTATGCAGAACGTGTGATAACAGATGAGGTAGCTAGAAGAGTTGTGTTGTGTGGTGCAAGTGTGAAGAAACATACAAAATGTGGTAAAGGGTCATTTCATACTAAGAGACTTGGAATGGTTGGTGCTGCTGGAATTTTACGTTGGGGGAAATCAAATAAAAGAAATGTTGTTTGTAAAGTGGCAGAGGTTGGACCAAGTGAAAAATTTCGATGGAACCGTAGGAAGAAGTTTGATGTTGATGAGGCTGGAATGTTTCATGTTGTTACCGCTAAAAATAAGGAGGTGCATTTTGTTTGTGAAGGTGGGGTTGAAATGGCTAGGTTGTGGGTTAGGGGGATTAGATTAGTTACAAGTGAAGCCATTTATGAACCTAGAGCTAATACAAGCTGAGGGACCATGGGATAAGGTTGGAGAAATAGTTGTAGCCTCGCCTGGTGATATATCAGTTCACTTTTTGTTTTGAACATATACATTAATCTGAGTGTCCATACTACACATACCATAGTTGTGTATAATTGACTATCTTTATTGTAGATTTTAATTTTGTTAATATCTGTGTAACATGTAAGATTATAAATTCATAGAGTTTGATTTTGATAAAAAAAATATGAAACCAGTTTAAGAAATACTAACATGAATATAGTATGCGACTTGTATCACGTGTTCAAACCTTAAACTGAAAGAGATTTCGTTATGGTTAATCTGTAATTAATTCAGATCCAGTTCACTTAAATTTTACGCTAGATCAAAACCCCGATAATGTAACGTCTGGATCAAGTTGAGCGGTTTAGTAATACCACTATGGGGTGAATGCGACACTCAAAGTGCACTCTTCAATAATAAAATGGGAGAGAATACTATATTATTTTTTCTTTTTTTAAAATTAATTATTTACCGTGTTACTAAGAATATAAAAAAAATAATTGAACACATGAAGGTTGAAAAAATAATATATTCGTTTACATTTATTTGAATTTTTTAAATATTTTCTTCAATTCGACGTATTCTCAGCTACACATACACCTACGTTTATTCGATACCATAATATTTTTTTCAATTTTAATATATTTCTTTAAAATTTATAATATAATTATAATTATTTTTTATTATAATAATAATAATTAAAAAATTATAATTTATTAATGTATGTTATTCATTTTTATTTTTTAAATAATTTAATTAATTTTAATTTATTAAATAATTAATAATAAATATTAAAATGAGAAGAAAAAAAATACAATCTGGTGACCTTGTATTGAGTTTGAACAAAATTTTCTAATTGTTGGGAAACACTTGCTTCTGAGTTTAAAAAAGTAGAACTATCGTATAATATTATTTTAAATGATGACAATTGAATAATAAAAGAAAAACAAGATATTTAAAAAAAATCCAAATAAATAAGAACAATAAATAACCACTCAATCGAAAGAGTACCTTGATTTTCAGTGTAAATATTTTTACACATGTTGATTAAAGCTTTGTTGGTCTGTCAACGAAGCATCTCTAACCTTTTGACAATATTATATTATAATAATAATATTATTATATACTCCTAAAATCTCTGATATAGCAAAGAACGATGATATTTTTAGTTGACTTTGGGTTTTAATTTTTCACTGATTTGATTTGAACCCCTTTTTTGTTCCGTTTCATTAGTAGGAAATAGTTTCATTTGAAGAGAGAAACTGAGAATAGAATAGAAATGAAACTGTGTCCGCGAGAAATCGAAAAACTAGTATTACACAATGCTGGGTACCTTGCACAGAAACGTCTCGCTCGTGGTTTGAAACTCAACTATACTGAAGCTGTCGCTCTCATAGCAACACAGGTAGTTTTCCTTCTCTTCTAGTACTGTCAATTTCCATGTTTTTTTCTCTTTTTAAAATTGATTGATACAAGATACTACCGAGTTAAGTTATGGTTTTAAGCTCTAGATCAATGTTAATTACACACAGAACCAAAATAATCTAATTGAATTTATATATATTATTTGCATAGATTGTGGAATTTGTTCGTAATGGTGATAAGAGTGTTGCAGAGCTAATGTCCATTGGGAGAGAACTATTAGGAAGGTATTATTTATTATGCTAATTTTCATCGTCTTCTTTTGCCCTTCCTTCATCATAGTTTCATATCTTAAATTGATAACTAATGTGACACTAATTGAGAATTTTATTAGACTGTATGTAATAAAAAAAAGTACTAATAGTGTATCTAAAACTGTCCTTCCAATAAACTTATTCTATGAGAATAACAGGATTATTGAAAAATGAAATCTATATTAATTGAAGGTTATTTTATATATAACATATTATGCAGGATGATATTAGTTCAGTTTTGCTTGTATTTTAGTTTAGAGTGTCTAAATCTGCCTTCATATTTTAACAGGAGACAAGTTCTTTCAGCTGTTCCACATCTCTTGGAAACTGTTCAGGTACTTAATATCATGATGGCAATGGCTTTATTATACAGATACTTTTGTGAGATTGTTCAAAGAGCACTATCCCAAATGGCTTTATTTTGACAAGTATTTTTGATACTTTTTTGGGGTCTTTTAAATATTTTAATCACGATTCATAAAACTTCGAAAGAATGCGGTTCAATTGTTGATGTAGTTTATCACACAGTATCTTCAATCTTCCCCATCTTCCTGGCACATACAGAAAAAGAAAGAAATACTTTTCACATGCTACTACCATCATTTTATAAAACAAAAATGAATGTAGGTCGAAGCTACCTTTTGTGATGGGACTAAGTTAATCACGGTTCATGATCCAATTGCTTGTGAAAATGGAAACCTTGAACTAGCATTATTTGGTTCTTTTCTTCCAGGTATGCCTTTATTTTGATATTAAAATAGATGTTTTCTTATGTATTTCTGCTGAGTGCTTCTATCTTTGATGGATGGAAATTGTGTTTACAGTACCTTCACTTGACATTTTTATGGAGAACAAAGAAGATGGTATCATTCCTGGTGAAATAAAATCTGAAGATGGAATCCTAATTCTTAACCCTGGAAGGGTGGCAGTCTCTCTTAAAGTTGTAAACAATGGAGACAGGCCAGTTCAGGTGTTTGCCCGCGTATTACACACCTGCACCTCTGCATTTTGGATAAAGTTTATGCATTTTTTATGACATTTTTTATTACAGATCAAAAATGCTTGAAACATGCTCTAGGTACACATAGTTCCAGGGTTTCTAAATGCAGTATGATAAGCTATGCACATACAAAGTAACAAAATGATGTCAATGAACACTGCTAAATCAGTACTGGTTTCCTTGAATCGGTTTTGTGATCAGTTTTGGAGGATTTAAACGGTTTGTTGTTTGAATATTGGAATATAAGAATATGAATATCATTCACTTCTTTGTACCTGGAATCAACAATCCTGGATCATAGTTAACTCGTGAAATAGAATCTTCTGAGCCATTCATGTCAAGTTTAGTATAGTTATAGTAGTAATAATCGTTGAAACTTGTCAAATATTAACATTAAAAGTTTACTGTTTCAAATATTCAGCGTATTGACTCCTTTTTATTGTCCATAGAAAATAGCGGGAGCATTTTACAATATTTCTGAAAATTTCCAGGTTGGAAGCCACTATCATTTTATTGAAGTTAATCCCTACTTAAGCTTTGATCGAAGAAAAGCATTTGGCAAGCGCCTTAATATAGCCTCTGGGACTACCACACGCTTTGAGGTGAAATCTATGTTTATGTCAGTTTTCTAATTTATCACAGTAATTGTAGTGTATAGTTCATTGAATTTTTTGCACTATGATTATTTTTTATTCAGTGCTGTTCTCATGGGAGAAGGATAGACACGGTCTTCTGGTGAACTAATTCATTTATTAGATTACAAACCATTAATAAAAAAATACTTACTTTTGATAGCCAGGAGAATGTAAAAGTGTTATACTTGTAAGCATTGGCGGTAACAAAGTCATCAGAGGAGGTAACAACATTGTTGATGGTCCAGTCAACGACTCCAGTTGCATAGCAGCCATGGGGGCTGCGAGAACAGGGGGATTCAGGCATTTGGATGAGGAAAATGCAAGGTTTATGATTTTCTATTTAAGTTATTGTTATATAAATTTGCGAACATCTTCACCAATTCCATGTCAGAAAATTTCTTACCTCAAATATGAATTTCCTAGGGAAGGTATTACTGGAGAAGACTATTCATTGACTAAAGTAATTCCTCGGGAGGAATATGCTAACAAGTATGGCCCCACTATTGGTGATAAAATTCGTCTTGGTGACACTAACTTGTTTGTGGAAATTGAAAAAGATTTTGCTGTCTATGGTGATGAATGTGTTTTTGGAGGTGGGAAAGTCATAAGAGATGGAATGGGTCAGTCGTGTGGCCATCCACCTGGTTTCTCTTTGGATACTGTTATAACAAATGCTGTGATCATCGATTATACTGGAATTTTCAAAGCAGATATTGGTATTAAAAATGGCCTTATTTCATCAATTGGGAAAGCAGGAAATCCAGACATTATGGATGGTGTATCTGATAATATGATCATTGGGGTAAGTTCTTTTTCAGATATCTGAGGCAATGAATTGAATTCCTTCATAATTATCTTGATACTGCTTATATACGCCTCGACCCATCTATAGGCTAATACTGAAGTTATTGCTGGAGAGGGCTTGATTGTAACAGCTGGGGCTATAGATTGTCATGTACATTTTATATGCCCTCAATTAGTATATGATGCCATATCAAGTGGTGAGTTTCACAACTGAAAGCAATTTCTGCTTAAAGTGCAAAGTGCACATGTGTATTTTAACTAAATATTTGGTGCATGCTCTAGTGTGCTGGATTCATGACTGGTAGTAGATTAAATATTTTAGTTGTTTGACTTTGAGATCATTTGACTGTGCAAGACTATAGTTGTACGTATTGAACACTCCAATAGTGGATTTTAGTGAGACCTTTTTTGCTACTTTTTGTATATAGGGATCACAACATTAGTCGGAGGAGGAACAGGACCAGCTGATGGAACGCGTGCAACAACTTGCACACCAGCTCCGATTCAGATGCAACTGATGCTACAATCAACAGATGACCTGCCTCTGAACTTCGGTTTTACTGGAAATGTCAGTTTTTTGTTTTTCTTTTTTGCTTAATATAATGCTTATTCTTTTTTTCTGTTTAGTTATTTTTCCTAAACTTGAAAACCTCTTTTTATGTTTAAAGTTAGTTAATTAAAACTTCCATTTATTGCTTTAGGGGAATTGTGCCAAGCCTGATGAACTACATGAAATAGTCAAGGCTGGAGCTATGGGACTGAAGCTGCATGAGGATTGGGGAACTACACCGGCCGCAATAGACAACTGTTTGACTGTTGCAGACCAATATGATATCCAGGCATAACTTTCTGATATGTTTTCACTTATTTACTTTTGTAATTTTGTCTAAAAATTAACCATTCAAATCTAAATCTTTCTTAATAGTTTAATGCATGACCTTTCTGTCCTTTTTTTTTTACAAAAGCGTGTATGACCTCTTGATTTCTTTCTACCTCAAGTCGTTGGACTACCCTCCATATCATTTGCTCTCTATACTTGAATTTTTGTTGGTGCTTCTCTAACTTTCTCCCTATTGTATTCATTCTAACCCTTTCTTGTATTATGTTTCCACTGTGTAATATTCTCATTTTTTCAATATGTTGCTTATTCTTTTATTACTAACTTTTACGATAACAGGTTAACATACATACTGACACCTTAAATGAATCTGGATTTGTGGAACATACAATTGCTGCATTTAAAGGAAGAACTATTCATACTTACCACAGGTATATGCTAACTTTGAAAGGAAAAAAAAAAATAAGCACAGGTGTGGCATGATTGTTATTTTTTAATCAATGTTCTAAGAAAAATATTCATTTTAATTTTATTTTTAAATTTCGTTGTAAAAAGTATTACCATAGCAAAAAGGACTTCATATGTAACTTCTTGGTAGAACACCGGTTTCTTCCTTTATGACTCTGATCTTATCTATAATGTGGGATAACAATAGATTAAACTCTGTGGAAAAGTGGTAATGAAACTGATTACATAAGGAGTATAAATAGTACAAGTAATTTAATTATGTACCATCAAAAGAGAGGTAGAAATCAGAAAATTGATTTCCTATAAATGCTATCCTAAAAGGAAATAAAAATAAAACGGAGGTCCTAATTAATACATACTAATAACTATACAAATCAGAATCCTATGATTCTGATTTTTTTATCTCATAATCAACACTCCCCCTCAATTTGGGTGGTAGATATCTATCATGCCAAACTTGGATCTGATATTTTCATATGTATTTCTTGGGAGAGCTTTAGTTCGGACGTCTGCTGTTTGATTGCACGATGGTACATGATCAACACTTATAGTACCATTATGAATCTTCTCTATTATGAAATGTTGGGCAATTTCCACATGTTTTGTTCTATCATGGTGAACTGGGTTCTTTGTGATGCTGATGGCAGCTTTATTATCACAATATAACCTCATAGTGTAATTGGTTTGAACTCCAATTTCATCCAGTAGCTTCTTCAGCCATATCCATTCACAAATGTCATGTGCCATGGATCTGAATTCAGCTTCTGCATTGTTTTTTACTTCTCCAAGTGACCACGTTTCCCCTCACAAAAAGAGCAATTGTCGGTAGTTGAATTTATGTCAGATGTACATCCAGTCCAATCTGAGTTGGTGTATACTTCAATACCCCTATTTGAGTTTTTCTTGAAATGAAGACTTCTACCTGGTGTACCTTAAGGTAGTGTAGGATTCTGTTCACAGCTTTCATATGAACTTCAATAGGACTTGTCATGTAGCGACTTGTCATGTTCACGACAAATCCAATATCAGGCCGAGTATGAGTTAAGTAGATTAATTTTTCAACTAGACTTTGGTAGCTATCTTTGTCAGCTAGAGGACCTTCTTTGAAGTTGCTTTTGATTACTGATTCCACAGGAGTATTGGCAGCCTTACACCCAAGCATTCCGATTTCTTGGAGTAAGTCTATGATGTATTTTCTTTGAGAAACATATATTCCATCCTTTGTACGAACTAATTCCATCCCTAAAAAATACTTAAGTTGTCCCAAGTCTTTGACTTCAAACTCCTTAGCCAAGAGTTCTTTCAAGTGTTTGATTCAAATCATCACCTGTGATCTTCTTTGCCAACTCGAGTTAGTTTATCAAACCATGCTCTTGGGGATTGCTTGAGATCGTTCAAGGATTTTCGGAGCTTGCACACCTTGTTTAAGGTGTCGGATGATTCAAGTTCTGGGGGAATTTGCATGTATACGTACTCTTCTAAATCTCCGTTTAGGAAAACATTCTTAATAACTAGCTGGTGTAGTGTTCAATCCAAGTTTGCAGCCACCGATAGTATAACTCGTACTGAGTTAAGTTTGGCCACTAGAGAAAATGTCTCTTCATAGTCTATGTCATATGATTAGGCAAATCCCTTTGCTACTACTCGAGCCTTGTACCGGTTTATGCTCGCATCAGTATTGTATTTGATAGAGATTATCCACTTACATCCAATTTGTGTTTTTTCTTCTGGTAGAGTAGTAATTTTCCAAGTGTTATTTTTAATCAATGCATGAATCTCTTCTGCTACAGCTGCTTTGCTCAGGTTGTTAAAGGGTTTCTTAAACATTTCTTGGAATATATGACACAAACCTTTCAATTGGATGTTGAGTACAAGTTATCTTCCCTTTTCTTAATGCCATAGGAACATCAAGGGTTTTTACTAAATAATGAGGAAAACATTTTCTCTAAGTACATGAAACTTGGCTATCCTAATAAATAGTGCCACAACATTACAGACTCCTCACTATTTGGAGAAACCATTGCACAAGAATTGGCTTCCAGTTCTCTGGACGAATCTTCAACTTGTAAGTATTAGAGTCCGGCACACTTTTTAGCACTACCAATCATCTTACCCAACTCCAAAATTTGAAATTCACACAGACTGGGAAAATAAATTGCGACACATCTCAAGTCTCCGGTCAGTTTGCTAATAGACAACAAGTTGCAATAAAGTTTGGGCACATATAGTACAGAATCAAGAGTAATATTTATTAAAATAATAACATAACTTGTATCAGTAACCTTTGACAAGGTACCATCAACAATTTGAATAGTAGAGTTATCATGATGGGGAGAATAATCGTCAAATACTATTATATCTTTAGTCACGTGATCTGAGACTCCTGAATCTATGATCCATGATTTTGGTTTTCCTTTGCTAGTGTGTAAAGCATGTAAAAATTAACTTTTTGTGTTGTACCACATTGTTCTACAGCAAGAATAGTCTATTGGAGCATTTTCTGCAGAGCTTCTATTTGTTCTTTGTTGAATGGAAATGGATCTTGTTTCTTATTTATTTCTTGTGGGTTATGTGTTGCATTGCCTCTACAGTCCCTGTTACAGAATGATATTGACCTCTCCCAGTGGAGGTAGTTTTGGCCATTCAACTTGTGGTCCGTGATGAGAAGTGCAGTCCCTTCAATTGAGCTGGAAAGGTTTATGCCAGTCTTTGTAGGTGTGCCTTTTGTTTTGTCTTCTTCCATGGCTGCGTCGATGAAAGAGACTAGAGATGGTTCAGATTTTGCTATGATACTATGCGTAAAAGTGATTGTTTATTTACTTGATAATGAAACTGATTACATAAGGAGTATAAATAGTACAATCAAAATAGAGCTAGAAATCATGAAACTGGTTCCCTATAAATGCTATTCTAAAAGGAAATAAAAATAAAACTGAAGTCCTAATTAAATACATACTAATAACTATACAATTCAGAATCATGTGATTCTGATCTTTGATCTCATAATCAACACAAACCTTTATTTTTTTTCCATTGTAGAATACTCACTTCTGTACATGTCTATGCTTGTACATTTGCTTTGTCTCTTTTTAAATTTAAACAATCAACTCTTCTTGATGATTCCATGGAGGGTTCAAGGTGGGCATGATTTTATATTGTATGCTGATATGCTCACATTTTGCTGTCCATCAGAATCAAAAATCGGGTGGCTTTTTTGTCCTATTTTCTGATCAAACCTAGCTGGTTATTTACTCGTCTCTATTATTTTCCTGGCAGTGAAGGTGCAGGTGGTGGCCATGCTCCAGATATCATCAAAGTATGTGGTGTGAAGAATGTCCTACCCTCATCAACAAATCCTACACGCCCTTTTACATCTAATACCATAGATGAGCATCTTGACATGTTGGTATGAAGAATAAAAAACACAGTGGTAATAATGTAGCTTATGTTATTTGATTTGATTCTTAATTTAGACTTGATAATGTACAGATGGTCTGCCATCATCTTGATAAGAATATTCCAGAAGATGTTGCTTTTGCAGAATCAAGGATAAGAGCCGAAACAATTGCTGCTGAAGATATTTTGCATGATATGGGTGCAATTAGCATTATATCTTCTGATTCACAGGCTATGGGTAGAATTGGAGAGGTCCTTCCTTTACTTAACTCATCCCATCTTTATTATTATACTCATTTTTTTTATTATGAAGTAAAGAATTTGAGTGCTTGATAATGCCGAATTAAATTCCAAAAAGGGTTTGCCCGTGGCATTTCTCTCAATTTTTTTGAAAATTGTAACAGCTCGGCCCTTCTGACCGACAGCGACATTGTTACTTACGATCTTCTCGCTCCCCCCTTTCCCCAATTAGAAATTAGTGAGTTTTTATCTTTACGACCAATTGACATGTTTTTGTAACAGCCCAACCCCTCTAACATACATTATTATTCACAAACTTCTCCTTCCTCTTTCCTCCAATAAGAAATTAGGGAGTTTTTGTCTTTTGTGGAAATCAAACCCATTATATAATTGATAGTGGAAATGAATGTACGGTGGTACTTATCTCCTAGGTACCGGGTTTAATTCTCGCAAAAAACAAAAACTCGCTAATTTTTCATGGGGGAAAGAGAAGTTCATGAATAATAGTGTCAGTCATAGGGGTTGAGCTATTACAAAGATCCCTTTTGTTAGTCTCATGTAGTTTGTGGCTGAGTTTTTAAAACCAGCTCGAACATCGACTCGACAAGATCGTGGAGACATAGGACTATTGGCCACCCCGGAGTAAATCGAAAGACTCAGACTCATGACACTGATAAAATTATAAGACAACTCAACATAATTTTAAATCACTTTATTTTTAGAGGAGTATATTTTAAATTGAAGTTATAAATTTTATTAAGTATATATATGTTTATTACAATATTTTCATAACCTGCGAATTGGCAAAGCATTAGGCTGATAAATTGAGGAGCTGTGTTTGATCCTATATTTTGATTTTTTTTTGGGTAAATTATACCCTTTCAATGCAAAACTGTGTTAAATAATAGTCAACCAATTCTAATCAAGTCAAATGCATTGCCAGTCGAATTGAAGGACCGAGTTTGAAAGTAAAAATAATATTTGTCTTTTAGCTTTCACTTTTTGATAAAATAAAAATTAAAAGTACACTTAAAAATTGATAGTAGTTTTTGATCCTCAGGGTTAAATTGCTGAATAATTGCTTCTTTAGGTGATAAGCAGAACTTGGCAAACTGCCGATAAGATGAAGTCACAAAGAGGACTCCTGCAGGCTGGTGATTCAGACAATGACAACTTTCGAATCAAACGTTATGTTGCAAAGTACACTATAAATCCAGCTATAGCGAATGGTTTGTCACGATATATTGGTTCAGTTGAGGTATATTGTTTGATTGTTTGTCCTTTTTTCACTTCTAGTATATTTTTTGTGGAAAGCACAAATACCCGAATTCGTTTTGATACTTCTTGTGAAAAAACATGGTTGTCATTGACATCAGAACTTATCCATCTGCAATTGAAGATACAAAGCAAAAAATAAATAAAACTGAAGAAGCATACACCAGGGCGAGTTCCTGTCTTAGCAAAGTGAGACCTGATTTTCAGAAATCCAGCTTTCGCACATTTGATATGTATGGGTCCATAATTGGACAAAATTGGTAGCAAATTTTGTTAGTGCTGATTACACAATACTTAAAAGTGGACCCTTTTGAATTTTTAACTATCTGGAATTATCATTGAGCCCCCGGTATAGCTGCACGTCTAAGTAGGAAGTTTCTTTTTTTTTTTCTTCATAATTTAACTGCAACTTTCTTGTCAAATGACTGCTATGAAGCTGATGCTCATTTTTTAATTTTATTACAAGATTGACCACCTCATTTATATTAGACCTAATGTTGCAGGTAGGAAAGTTAGCTGATCTTGTATTATGGAAACCTTCCTTTTTTGGAGCAAAACCAGAAATGGTGATAAAAGGTGGTGGGATTGCATGGGCTAACATGGGTGACGCAAACGCTAGCATCCCAACACCTGAACCGGTATTGTTTTCTTAAGTCTTGACATTATTTGCCGAACTTAGCATAGTTCACAAATTTTGTGTAAAATGTAAATTCAGCAAAATTAAACAAAAGAAAAATATGTAATTAAGAAATCTAAGTGTTCAAATGAAAGATCAAATTTACAAAACTTCATACAATTCAAAAAGTATTCGGTACTTCATCCTATCACTTTATTTCAATATATCTGATATTATTCTACCTAAATTAAGTACATGACTATTATGAAATTGCATACCTGTAAAATATTAATTGGCTAAATTTGACAACCGGCCTTTTTTTAGAGGCGTTTAATCAGAAGTGCTTCATCTAAACTAGGAAACCCGATTTTGTAGGTGATTATGAGACCTATGTTTGGTGCATTTGGCAAGGCTAGTAGTGCACACTCTATTGCTTTTGTGAGCAAGGCATGCAACTCCTTCCTTTCTCCTTGTTTTTCATACACATATGCACACACATAAACCGTACATACTCACATCACAAATTGTTGATCTGTCGCAAGCAGGCAGCTTTGGCCAATGGTGTAAAATCTTCTTATGGACTTGACAAGAGGGTGGAAGCCGTGGACAATGTGAGGAAGCTCACCAAACTAGATATGAAATTGAATGATGCCCTTCCAGAAATAACTGTGGATCCAGAGTCATACACAGTCACTGCAGATGGAGAGGTTCTAACCTGCGCTGCTGCCTCTACTGTTCCTCTTTCCCGAAATTACTTCCTCTTCTAAGCTCAAATATTCTTGAACATTGAGAATTAGAGCAACTACAATGGTTCGAAGGGTATTTTTATAATTTAATAATAATAAATTTATGACTGTTTGATTTTTCAATAATCTATAACCATTAACTTTTTTTAATTTATGACGTTAGCTTTTTTTTTTACCGGTAATTTGTATATGAAATACATTGTTTTTCTTATTTTTAATTTTTATTTCACAATTTTTATCATACAGTTTTTTTTCTTCAAATTTCTATTAACAATATTTTTGCCTTATTGTTTAAAAAAAATTGTTTGTAGCAAATGGATTCAGATCAATATAATCTTCATCAATTTTAGCTGTATTTTATGCAAAAAAAAATATCATCTAATATTTAAAATTCTCAATTACCATTATTACCGATCAATATTAATATTATTTATTTTTATTATTTTTAATTATTTATGTCATATGTTTAACATTTAATTTTTATTATTATTATAAAAAAATTATGATA
>JBBPBT010000685.1:6452302-6463238 GCA_037974875.1 Cicer bijugum
AAAAAAAAAAAAAAAAAATAGCATCTTAATATTCAAAATTCTCAATTATTGTTACAACCAATCAATACCAATATTATTTACTTGTCATTTTTAATTATTTATGTAATATATTTAACATTTAATTTTTATTATTGTTATAAAAGTTTAAATTTAATTTAATTTTAAATTAAAATAATGTATAATAATATTAATTAAAATATTTAAATAACATTTTAAATTATAATAAAATTAAATATAAATAAAATATCAATGTAAAAATTAAAATTGTGTAATCTAATATAGTTCTTTAAGAGTTAAATTATTGCATTAAAAAATAAATGAGTTGCTTCAAATGTGATATAGTAGATCATATTTAATAAACTCGTGTAGAATTCATTATTGGAGACGTCTTTAGCATTTTTATGTCTAGTGTATTATTTTATTGACAGAAACTGCAAGTAAACATACATGCCTATGGATATCCAGATTTCATCATTCTTTCTGCTCTCGCCTTGCGTTGCATGGTAGCATCCTACAATATTTTTCAAAAAACATTAGTCGTGGTCAAGGTTGGTGCGTTAGCAACTGCAGCATGTTTTCATCCAACGTTTCATATCAAATCAACTTTGGAGAAAGGATTTTTATAATCTATTGAAATTATGTCCGACTTTAATACAAAACATCAGTATCCACACCAATTCTCCGGAAAAAAGCTATATGCGCCATTTATTGACATCTCATACTGCAGAACTGGATCATCTCTGGTTGGAAAAAAATGTTTTTAATCTCCACCATTTAAGTTTTTTTTATACTCATATTTGGACATATGCATTCTCTCCCATTTGACAAATTAAACAAGGGATTAAGATTTAATATGAGAAAAATGAATGTGACGGGGTCATTTTCCTAATCATCGAAATTCACTGATGCAATAGGCAATAGCAGTTAAAAGAATTGTAATTTGAAGTTTATTTTGGTTTAGTGAGAATTTGAATCCAAACCAAACAAATTAGTTGATTTTGGGGGGTTGGATGAGTATCTCCAACAAAGTATATAGTGGACTTAGTTTGGTTTTACGAAACTCAAATTTCAAATTCAAACAAAATCCATAGGTTAAAAAACTCTTGAAAAATTCATTAAATATAAGAAAATAATGATAATCTAGAAAATAAATCATAGATATTGTGAATCAAAGTTATAGGTATCAACAAAATATAAATCAATTGTAATTCTATCTATGGCGTGCAGGTTGATGGCAGCGCACAAAGCTACGACAGAGTGCAGTTCAACAGCGGTGCACGGGACAGCAGCAACACCCAAGACATTTGCAAACAATGGGACGACAGTGGCAGCAGCTTGAACTTTTAGTCTGCGTTTTAAACTTTTTTTAAAATGATAAAAATGTGGGACACATAGCTTGATCTGGAATATGTGAGGGAACTTGATCATTCAAAAGACAGGATGCAGGTCCCGCCTTAAAGATAGGAACCTGAGTCCCTCTGTAGCATACAGAACAGAGAGAGAAATTGAGAGGAGAATGAAAAAGGACGAGGAGGGAGGAGGGAGGAGGGAGGAGGGAGGAGGGAGGTGGAAGAAGTCACCCCATTGTGGATTATCGTGCAACAACTATGTAACTGAGGAGGAAACTGCCACATTTGATTAGAGAATAGTCGCAAGCAGCACGAGCTGTGAACTGGTGGTGAAGTAGTCGTGATCCAATATCTCCTTACTTTGTTTTCTCCAAACACATGCTTAATATGTGGTAGACTCAATAAGTTAAACATAAACGTGCTTTACTAATGAAAACGAAATAAATGTATTATAATGAAAACGAAATAAGTTAAGAAAAATAAATGTGCTTTAAAATTCAGTCACTCCATCGTCTCTTATAAAAGAACCGCTGTAGTATTTGACATAATCCACCAATACCTGCATTATCCTATACTAAAATATTACTATATTTCAGAAAAACAAAATAGAAACACTGTTCTTTTTGTACCAAACATATACTAAATTACTTTGTATTTCTTGGGTTAGATTTATTTCAACTCAACTCATTCCAAAACCATTAATTATCAAAGTAGAAAAGAAAAAAATAAAGCTTCTCAACACAATGTTTATCGGACAAATTTGGAGGGCGGATCACGCTCATAGAACATGGATCCATCTGAAAGTGTCAAGAGTTACCATTGATCATTAATTGATATTTGCTAAAGTCTAATATCACGTGCAGTAAAATACATTTAACCACCCCTTGTCTAAATACCAAATTATTGAGATGTGATCTAGTACCATGCCATTTGCCATGGCCGGGGCATTTAATTCTAAACAATAAGCAATCATCATAGAGTACAACATTCACATTACTTACTACAAACATCAAGTCTGATGATAGTATGTATTATATATAAAATTTAGTCAGGTAGAAATAATTGAAATTTCGAGAATTTACTTACAGCATGCCCAGTAGAAAAAATGGGGAGGGATTTGGGGGGATACAGCAAAATGTCCGATTTTACGAATTGCAAGATGCTTTGCACCTCCTCGCAAGCCCATCTCCCAGCCCTAGAAACTAATACAGTAATTACTTAGTAATTCCATGACAGTTATCAAAACTCTTGGATCATTGGCTAAAGCAAGCAAGCAGCATGTCTATGTATCCCACTTTTTTTAGGTCAATATGTATCCCACTTTTAACTTGACCAGAGCGGCATCCATCATATCAAGATGAAAAACAGAAAAGAAAAACCAAAATACAGTTCTACCATAGGGAGGGTCAAATGACAAACAGAAGATCTACTGTCATACAAATAAACATCAGCTGGATTTTGATCCTCTACAGCCACTGTATCATGCAGCGGCTGTAGGAAGCCTACCATCATCAAAAATCAAAATAATGTGCCGGAGGCCAGAACTTCTGTAGATGTTACCCTTCAACCGGCAACATAAAGTGGGAAAAATAAGAATATCAAAGATAAAAACAATATAGTAACAATTTAATTCTCAAAAGACTGAATTTGACTCCTATAAAATGAGTAAATCAATTATAGATATTGTGACCACTCATACTTGGTCATGCATGTGCATAAAATATCAACCATATACTTGTTTATCAACATTTGTTATTACTCACTTTATTCTCTAAAGTGAAAGTGAGTTGTTCACTTTAAAAGAACCTAATCCCAAACGTTATGATCAGTCAAGTACAAACTCTTCAACTTCTCCTCACTACTATTGTCGACACAATTTGACCACCAATCACCATTAAAATTTTATGTGATTTCTTAAATAAATCAAGAATCCAACCCTAACCAAAAAATGGTGTTCACAACATTTTAGACAAATAAGCACTTTTTGACCTTCTGTAAAAAAAAAAGCACTTTTTGACTTTATTTTCCATGATGAAATTTTCAATATCGAGCTAAATTCTTTACTTCAGTGTTAGTTACTACGTGATGATGCACATTTGACTGCACCTAACCCACAAACCAGGTTACAGTTGTTGGAGCAAGAAGAAAATAAAAAATCAATTGTAATTAAACCCAGACCAATGTCAATCATCTTCCGACTTGCTCAGTCAAGCTTCACAGCCATTATCCTAGGGAATCCATTTTAATGAAGAGACTTCTTTCAAGAGTTACTACTGAATCATTTAATTGACTGTCAATTTAACAAGCCATTTAAACAAGTAAAAACTAAAACTGAAATGTTATAATCTTACACTAAATGGAGCAGCGACATCATTCCAAGAAATAAGAATAAACTATACAAGGAATCACTAGAACACGCACAACAGAGATAAATTGTTATCTTAAAATCCCAGGTAGTTGCTAGAACTGCAGAGATGTATTATAACAAACCAAGGTTTGGATGGTACCTCTAGAGAGCCTGATGGAACAAAGTTCCATATATTCCAGGGTATACAGGTAACATCCTCAACCTGCTAGCTTTGATGCTGCAGTGACATCCACACACAAATGTCATGAAAGGATATTCGAACTTGTGAACATTTCAACCCTTATATGAATATATACTACAATAATATATTTTGCATTAACTTGTGCTCGAGCATAGTTAATACTCTTCAGTACAACAACACACTAGAGAGATTAACATACTGAATATGCATATTTATTTTTAATAAGGAAATAACAAAATAAAGGAAAAAATCACATTCCCATTCTTATTTGATGCTTTATTCCTCATAAACTAAAGCTACAACCAAAGAAGCCAATTTGTAAACAATGAAACCCTATTCAATGCTACTAAATTTTTACACAAAAAATACATGAAATTCTTCCAAATTCATCCACTTTGATCAGACTTAGACCCAAGAAACATCAACATTAACAAGATAGCAAAATAAAAGAAATTACTAACACAATTCCTTTCTAAACAAAACGATTCCTTGAAAACGAGTCATTTGTACTTCAAATGAAGTTTGGGCAGTTGAAGTCCAAAATAAGTGACAGTCAGTTCTGAAATGTTGATGTCTATAAAATATACTACTCGAACTTAAATATAAGCAAAAAATAAGTCACATTAGGTGGTCCAAAATATAAGCAAAATCTAGCTAATTTCATCCTATCTAATGCTATTATTCTCAAAATACCCTTCAATAATACAAGTTCCCATACAAAACTTAAAGAAAAAAAATGGTAGTTTGCGAAATACAATAATACAAGCTACTTTTGCTAATAATTGAGTACCGAGGAAATATAACCCATAGTAATGACATTTACAAAATCAAATTGAAAAGTATGATACACGAAGAACTAGTGCATGTAGCATACACACAAAAACACAAAGGTCAAATATCAGAACATGTTAACAGAGGCTAGACATAAATTCTCCAACAGAAAAAGGTCTAATTTTCTTTCCTTTATATCCAAGATACATAAGGAGTTCATTACCTTTGATGTGAAAAGTGTCATTTTCTTCAACAAAATGGACAGAATGCACTCTTCCACTTCACACGAACTTTCTCTTGCAAACACAATATGAACATTAAAAAAACCAAAAAAAACTAACTGATAGATGCAAGAAAATCCATATTGCTTGAATACTCAACCAGAATTAAATTGTTTACAGTAAACCAATGACAATGAAAATGTTACATACACAAGTTTCAGCATACATGAACTATTCCTATTTTTAGAAGACAATTCTGCCACATCTTATGCTGCTAGCAGTATCCTGTTCCCATATGCATTTCTATATGATGATCAACAGTGTAGGTTAACCTGAAATAAATCTGTCCCGCAGGAGGTAAAGAATACATATTTCAACCCAAACTAAAAACAGGTGCCTGATAAAAAACAGCACAAGCGATCATCTAACAATGTTTGGAACATCCATATAGTGCATACTCACACCTCAAGCGTGCAAACATTCAGCTGAGTGTTAGAAATATCTAGACCAGAAATTTAGATTGCACTACTGCTAACCAAAAATACTACCAGTTTCTGATTCAACCAGCTGCAACCCCTTCCGGTGCTTCTCCTGTAATGGATGTGGACTCTTTTTTATTCTTCGCATTCGCCTAACACAATTGAAAAGCATATATAAGGACCAAACAAGAAAGTAAAATTAGAAAGGCATTTGCTAATGCAACATCATATTAGGTCACCTGTCATGATCATGTTGAGCAGGGAATGTAGGCATGAATTCTTTAGATTTGGGAAGGGGAACTTCACGAAACCACTCATGGATGAGAGCCTCTTCAGCAGTGATCCTCTTTTTACAATAATCACAACAACTCATATTCTTAATATGCACTGAAACAGATATGTATTTACTAAATCAAAGTAGCAGATATGATTTACCTTTTCAGGGTCATAAGTGAGAAGCCTGTTCAACAAATCAAATCCAGAATCAGAAAGAACTGGGGATCCGGTGAATGATGTTGCAGGAAACTTCTTACGTAGGAGATTATACCTGAAACGAACATTCCTTTGGTTAATATACACTAGTAAATTCATGTAAAAGTAAGTCACCAGGGGAGGCCAGATAGCCAGACCAGAACCACAACAGTTGGAACCCTGGGAAAACAGTGGCAAACTATAAGAACAGAGGAACCAAACAATCAATGTCTTACATAAAGGAAATCGCAAGTACTTACTGATGCTTGACATAATTGACCTTGACTCGAGGTAATTTTGAGAACCCGGGCCAAATTGTTTCATTTGGGGTGCTGAGAATTCTGAAAATCTGCGTGTATATTAATAATTGTTAATCAGCCTAAGCCAAGTAGCACCAAAGTTGAAAAAACCAGAGGAATGAAAGTGAGAACTTATCCACTACAAGGCTAGGCGTTTATAATATACCTTGTCAAGTTGATCAAATTCACTCCTCCCATTAAATAATGGTTCCTTGGATAGTAGCTCAGCCATTATACAACCCAGAGACCACATGTCAATGGCTGTTGAATACTGCTTTACCCCTAAAAGAATTTCAGGAGCCCTAAGAAACAACAATGAATCAGATGATCTCTTCTATTGCGAGAGAATCCAATAAGAGACAAGATAGAATACACAATAGTAAACTAAGGCCAAATGCCACTGATAAAGCCAGCACTACAATGACAACAGACTTTCAAAGGAACGTTTAAAAAATTATGGAAAAGTATATGTGGATGGTGAAAGGAAAGGTGTTTATTTGCCTTACAAAAGACAGTGATACAGTGTCGCCAAAAGACAAGGTCGGGTCACTTACAGCAAGCTTGCAATAGAACTACAAAAATATTCTTGCAGAGCAGCAGAACAAGAACAAATTAAGATCTAGTTTTATAGCAATGTTTGACTGCATCATGACAACATAGTTTTCAAATTCGCAGCAACAAATATAGCCCAGAATATTATTCAAATTTCAAATTAATCAATGATGTTAATAAACAAAAACAAGTGGCTCATTTAACGTAAACATCACTCACCTGTACCAAAGAGTAACCACCAAAGATGTATATGGTTTCAACGGACTCCCATATTGACGAGCTAATCCAAAATCACAAATTTTTAACTCACCCCTATTATTCATCAGCAGGTTTGAAGTCTTCAAATCCCTGTGAAGCACCCAGTTGTCATGAAGATACTTCACACCTTCTAACAGCTGGAGCATTAAGCATTTTACTTCACTCTGGCTAAATGGCTGCTTCATTGCCTCCATTAGTCCTTTAAGATCGTGTTCCATGTATTCCATAACCATAAAAATACTATCAAGGCTACTACCTACCACTACTTCCTTAACGTCAACTATGAATGGATGATGAAAGGAAAGAAGTATGTTTATTTCCCTAAGTGAAGTCAGTGGAAAGCCTTCTTTTTCCTTCTCCATCTTCACCTTTTTCAATGCCACTATTTCGCCAGTCTTCTTGTCTTTGGCCCTAAATACAACACCATATGTTCCTTCATCAATCTTGTTCAATCTCTCAAACTGGTCGACACTTCTACAACCCTGAAGCATGTTGACAACTCTGTGTGGTGGAGCCAAAGGTTCCATACTTTCCCTGCAATCATCTTCACATTCAGAATCAGTATTAGTGTGACTACCACTGGTATCACTTCTGCAAACTCTGCCATCAATCTCCATGTAGTTATATTTCTCTTCCTTGACACCAGGATGTTTGTCGTCGCCAGAATATCTCCTAGAGCTACCTCTTTCTTCAGATTCAGATGATTTGGTTCTAGCCCTTTCAAAACCTTCAATTTTAGATTCCTCTGATCTCAACACCTTATTTCTTGCTCTTACACCCCACTCAGGAGATATCCTCTTCCTTTTAAAGATTTCCTTGTTGTCACCTTCATCATCAGGAGAGTCATCTCCAGCTGCCCATCTTGAAGATGATATATTACGGGTTGGAACGTAATCTTCAACTTCTGGTTGCTCAGCTCCCTGCTTATTGACCAACCCCTGCTCTGGCAACATTGAATCTAAACCTAGATGAGACTCAGGATCAGCATCCTGAACTGACTCAGACACCATAGAAGGATCCATTGCAGTCAGAAACTCAGGAGGGTGAACTTCAACTCCATTGTCGAGATCATTAGGCGATTTGCGAAATGCCCTTGGAAATGGAGGTGGTGGAGGAAGAGCGGTCACTGTTGTAACCACCTTAAGTTTGGATAAATTATTCACTTTGTTGTCATCTTTATCCCACACTATCGGCGAAAACTTTCTATTCCTCTGCAATGGAGATTGACTCCCATTTTCTTTGTCTGTCACAACCTCATGATGTTTCAACAATGCTTCTGATTCAACACCATAATCAAACTCTTTTCCAATCACAACTTTACAGTGTTTTACCAGTGACTCTGATTCAACACCATCATCAGATCCACTCTCACTAGAAAGCTCACCTGGCTCTCTATCCATGGTTTTGATAGAAAACTCGCATCTTCTAGGACCAAGCCCACCACTGCAAACAGAATCACTTGAAGATGACCGGTAACTACCATTCAAAATTTCTCTCTCCCTAATATTTAACTGTCTCTGAATAACTCTATCTTTTGCATCCCTTCTCCTACCCTTACCGTTTATAATCCCATCATACTCTTCCTTAAACTTATTATTGTCAAAACCACGCTTTGAAATACCAAAATCGGAATTACTGTCCCTTAATTCGTGATTGCTATAAGCTCCATTACTACCTGTCGTCATAGATACAACTGAAATGCTAAATTTCAACAGAAAACCCTAATCCCTAAAGCGGTAAGCGAATAATTACGTTTCTAGAACCCTAAACCCACGAAACAATGAATACTACTAAATTTGCTGATTGAAGAACAAGAAATTGCACAAAACAAATAAAACCCTACCTATGAATGAAGTCAGATCAGATGGCTAATCGAGACCAAGCAAACAAAATAAAAAATAAAAATAAAGCGGGATCAAGTATCGCGCTGCTACGCGTCTAAAATTGGCGGGATCAAAATCGAAACGCTATAAAATTAGGGAGGAGAGATAGAGTGGTATGTATAAACCGTTGGAAATACTGAATTAGGATGGTTGAATCTGGGCAAGAATCCCGATATTAAAGTAGAATGGGAACAAAATGATAGAACAGCAGTGTGGCTCGGTGTCCAACGAGGCAACGGTGATCATGGAAGAGCGAGAGTTGCCTCCGGACAAAGTCAGAAAAAATGGTGACTCTTTTCGGAGAGAGAGCTAAAAGGAGATGGAGAATGGCACTTTAGCCTAATATATACCCATAAGAATAATTAATTTTATATTAAATTATTATTATTATTATTATACATTGTGACTATAAATATTTTTTATATTATTAATTAATCACAACATTTAAACAATGAACAATGTTTAATTTATGTTATAATTATTTATACAATTTTATTACTAATTACTATCTACATTTCAAACAAAAATTAAAAATCAAAATATCATTCTCTCTCTATTTCACTTCATCTTATTCATTAACATAATTATTTCACTCAATATCTTCAACATTCTTTAATCATATTCATTGTCTTCAACATCTTCAATCAAGTAAGTGATAATGATATTGTTGTTGTTTTGTTGTTATGTTTTTGAAACTCATAATTGTACGTGAACTTAGTGTTAAGAAATTAATAAACGTTAATAAACTCATTTCACGCACATCATCGTGAACTCAATTCACGTATAATGTTTTATTATTCTCTTTTAATAAGCAAATGTATTCACGAATAATGTTGCAAATATATTTGTAAACTAGTTAAAGGGTATAATGTTTAATTGTTCTCTTTTAATAGGCAAATGTATTCACTCGGTTGGTATTTTTTTAACAAAAAGTAAATGATGTGCTTTCACTCAAATAGATATGGTACATTGTATATAAATATAAATTCAATATCTCTAAAAATAAAAATAATAAATATGCAAATATATTTACAACATCTAAATTAATAACACAAAATGATATAATGTTTATGAATAATGTAACAAAATAAAAGTGACATAAATATATATAATTTTAAATTTGTAACATTGACGATTTAATTATTGATTGAATTAATAATTGATTGAAGTTGATCTATTGATTTTAAATCAAACAATTAAGAAGATGAAATTATGTAAAAAATACAAAAGAAGAACTTAGTCTATGCATAAATCAGTTTAAAACAAGAGGAAAAAAGCACGTGGGGTTCAAAAATCTGATAACCACCGATTTTTGGTAATCGAAGAAGAACAAGGAGTTACTGTCAAATAATATTGAGGCTGACACCATTTGGTTAGTTAAAATACGTCTTTCACACCTTAAAAAAACAATGAATTTCCTTGTCACTTTGCAACTTAACTCAGTCACCTAAACTATGAAGTCATCCTTATATCTCTCACCATAAGTCATCAAATTAATCATTAAATTATTACATATTTCCAATCTAATCATTAAATTATAGAAATATTATAAATAATCCATAAACTATTACTAATCTATCAATTGATTCATTTGATTGCTTTAAAAGTATGAAAGAGAATGATAATTTATACTAGGCCTTAGACCAAATTATAATTTATTCATAAATCAATTATTACTATTGTATCAAATGTTACTAATTAGTTAAATTAATACTGTATCATTGTCCATAATAATGAATCTAATAAATGTTCAAAATAGTCGCAACAATTCCTAATTTGTTTATGTATTGATTTCATAATTTTTTATTTACTAATATGATTGCCATGTAACATGATTTATCTATTCATTCATTTTATTCAAATAAGTAGTTTTCATCTATATTTAATTTTTCTTTATTTAATTTTTCTTTTGTATTTTATTTGTGACTTTATTATTAAGAGTATGTCATTTTGTTAAAATTAAAAAAATTAACTTTGATTTGTATACTCAATTAATTAATTTAACATCGTCAGTATTACACTTGTAAATATTTTATCGTTTTATATTATTAATCTAAATATTTTAAGTTTAACTGCAAATTCATTTATTTTATTTTAGTGAATT
>JBBPBT010000685.1:6463982-6487889 GCA_037974875.1 Cicer bijugum
TGTAAAAAAATAATTATTTCAATTTTTGTTGAAATAACAAAAGTAATATATATATATATATATAATTAATATAGTTCATAAAAATAGATAAATAGAAATTTTAAATTATGATAAAATTTTAGAAAACCCAAATTCGAAATGCAGATTTCTCAAAGGTTTTTTTTAAAAAAAAATTATTTAAATCTTTCTTCAATATTTATTATAATAACAAAAATAATTCATAAAAATACGATGCCTTATTACATAAAAATACGATGCCTTATTCATAAAAATACATAAATATAAAATTGGCTTAATTGTACTTTTAGTCTCCCTATTATAGATGAAAATTGAAAGTAGTCCTCTCATTTTATTTGTCTCCAATTTTAGTTCCCCAATCAGAATTTGAGTCCAAATCATAATGAGTTGTCATTTTTTAATGACGTGTCAATGAAAATGTGACGTGGTAGACGCTTACGTGGAATAAACTCATTATTATATTATTTCTGATTAAAAAATATAATTTATATTTTTAAAAATCATTATTTTAATTGTGACAATATTTTTAAAAATACATTTTAATTGTTAAAATTAAGTTAAAATAAAAAACACCTAAAATCAAGAACTCTAAACAAATCAAAATCAAAAACATTCACTCATGAACCCTAAATTCATTCTGAACCCTAAAAACATAAACCCTAAATAGAAATCGGTGAATGTGGTTGCCCATCGGATTCATAATCAGATCCACCGCCGCCATCATCATCACTCTCTAATCTTAACTCACACACATTACATTACATTTCATTACCCTTATCAACATTTCAGATCTCAAAAACTAAAATGAAGAATTCTAACTCAAAGTCTAGCACCAGTACCAATAGAACAGAACCTATAGGACAAAACCTCATCAAACTAATTAGCAACCTATGTTTCTCACTATTCGTTTTCTCAGTTCTCACCTTCACCGTCATTGCTATAACATACCAACCTCCTGATCCATGACTTCAATCTTCACCAGCTCTCACTAACCTCTTCACTCAATCCCAAAACGCCACCTTCCAAATCGACTCTTCCGTTATTAAAACCGGCGAAGACATCTCTATCTCCCCACAGGATTCACCTTTCTCACTTCCTTCCTATGTCGTCGCCGCCGCAACAACCCCCGCCGTCACCGAAGCTCTAATCGAAAAAACTGAGGAGCAAATCATCACTGATTCCACATCCCCTGGTCCTTCCTCATCTTCATGTGATGACCTAATCGGAACCCTAAATTGTTTTGATCCTCGCATTCTTATCGCTATACAAAGATTCAACCTTCGCGCATTCAAGTCAATTTCATTTCACGATAGGGAATAATATACGATTTCACGATTTCTGAACAATTTGACGATTTTTAAAATCATTCTTATCGCTATCATGAACTCTAAAATCATGAACCCTAAGATTTCACGATTTCATTTCACGATTTCTGTTTAGGGTTCATGATTTTAGGGTTCATAATGATTTTAGGGTTCATGAGTGAATGCTTTTGATTTTGATTTGTTTAGGGTTCTTGATTTTATGTGTTTTTTATTTTAACTTAATTTTAACAATTAAATTGTATTTTTAAAAATATTGTCACAATTATAATAATGATTTTTTAAAATATAAATTATATTTTTTAATCAGAAATAATATAATAATGAGTTTATTCCACGTAAGCGTCTGTCATGTCACCTTTTCATTGACACATCATTAAAAAATGACAAATCATCATGATTTGGACTCAAATTTTGTTTGGGGGACTAAAACTAGGGACAAACAAAATGGAGGGACTACTTTCAATTTTCACCTATAATAGGGGGACCAAAAGTGCAATTAAGCATATAAAATTTAAATTACTATAAAACTTTAAATTATATAATTTATTCATAAAAAATATCACAAATTTTACAAAAATTATGATAATTAATGTCGAATGTGGCCTCCAGTACCACATTGTTGAGGTTTTCTCACACGTACGGGATTTTAACGACGCCTTGGTACATCACGAGTTTGTTGTTGTTCTTCTTCTTGATCTTCGTCTTCTTGCTGTGGAGGATGTCTAGGTGGAAGTGCTGCAGAAGAACTACTTCCACCTTGAGTCCAGTTAAATATTTGATTCAACGGAGTATATGCATTCCCAAAGTTTGAAATTTGAAAATTTTGTTGACACATATTATTCAGTAACTGGGTAGCGGACTCAGGTGTATTATGACGATTATTGAACGTGTTATACAACAATTTCTCTTCGCTTGATGCAAATGATAGTCGAGGGTTGTCTTCTTGATGTGGTTGTTGACGGTCAAAATTAAATCGATATGGTGTGTGGATAAAAGTATGAGGATGTGGTGTGTGGGTAAAAGTATGAGGAGACGGTTGAGTGTCAGGAGGTGAAAAAAACTGACTAGATTGTTGTGGAGGTTGAGGGTGAAAAAAATGTTGGCTAGATTGTGATGGAAGTTGAGATGGATTGGCACGAGGATCAACCAATTAGTTTTCTACATAAATAAATCGTTTAGAATTTTTGCAAAATTAAACCATGTATTCATAACTTGGTTTGAATTCAACATTTAGAGGTTGACTATGAAGAATGTGATTCTCTCGTTCATTTCACTCTTTGTTCTCATTTTCGTAGAATAATGCCCAACTATAATCAACTTGTTTATGCAAATCTACCTTATGATACTTTTCATGTTCCTCGGAGGATGTGGAATTTCTTGAGGTAGTTCAAATTGTAGTTTCACTCTATCAGTTTGATGCATTTCTATTATGTAGAAACAAATTAAATATGTAGATGCATTCCATAGCCAATTGTCTTCTGGATGATCGTATGTTAGACGTAAATATGACCTCCAGATAAACTGATATATAATAAGTTTGTGAGTAATATATGCATAAGAAAAATAAAATAATAGAAATAATGTAATGTTTTAATATATTACATCATTCACGGACATATGATCAATTTTTGATCGATATCCAGCGGTATGATAACGAGGTGTATCCCCAAATTTCATACCCTTTCCACTATATCTACAAAAATAAATTTCAATGTTAGTGAATCAATTGATAGTTTTATAAATATAATATTTAACTTTTTTTTTTATATTTACCTTTTTGCAAATGGAAAATGAGGCTCAAGATTACTTATTGGTGCAAGAAACGGCATATGGTATCATGCCCACGTTTGAAGTAGACGTGAACATCCACGAAACGACATAACATCGGGTTCAGATGCACGACACTATTCTCTATAAAATGTTGTCAAGCACGCTGAACCCCAACTATATTCTCCTGTCTCTCACAAATCTCTCAACAAGTGCAACAACATAATATGTACTATGTTGTGGGATTTGTCAGGCATTAATATGCCGCCAATCAATTGTAAAATGTATGCTCTGCAATGTATAATTATTTCTTCATTAGATGATTCTGGAGTTAACATTGAAAATGTTTCTCTTAGCCATTTTAATTTTATAAAATTCCCTTTTCTTTGTGATTCATGTGGCATGACTCCTAACAAATCTAAAAAATCATTTGTCCATGATACCATAGTTGATCCAATTACAGCTTTACCCCCAACACGTAAGTCAAGAAGCAACGCAACATCTTCTAATGTTATGGTACATTCACCCGTTGGAAGATGAAATGTGTGGGTTTCAGGTCTCCATCTTTCAACTAAAGCAGTAATAAATGAATTATCTATTTTATAACTTTCTATTTGTGATACGTTACCAAACCCGACTTCATTCAATAATGGAATTATTAAAGAATTTGGTGCAATGTGTTTATGGCTAAGTGATCTTAAATTTTGATATGAGTCCCGTAAGAAGCAAAGAATAAAAATATATTTGAAGATATTAGAATGAGATGAATCATACTATAGTACAAAATATATTTTAGAATAAAATTTAGTATAAAATATAAAAAAAATATATTTTATAAGATATTATAATAAAACTATATTTTAGAATAAAATTTATTATAAAACATATAAAAAAAATATTTTAGAAGATATTATACTAAAACTATATTTAGAATAAAACTTAGTATAAAACATATAACATAAAGTATTGTATTACTTACAAAATTTTGAATGTAGTGTAGCGCCGATCTATGATTATCATCATTCCATAACAATGTCATTTAAAGAAAAATAAGGACCAAGGAAGAAATATTAATAGTGGAAGAGTGAAAATATAAAGAAGATTTAAGTTGTGAAGAGTGGAAGACAATACTTTGAATGACTTTAAATCATAGAATTGACTTATTTATAAACAACACAATACTTTGAGTGACCAATAAAATATTATGCATGGCTTCACACAAGAAGAACTTTGAAAATACAAACTTCTGGCAAGGATTAGATTGGACGGAGAAGGCTAGAAAGCTGATGACATTTTTGCAAGTTCCCAATGTGAGAATATGAATATATTATGATTCTCCTCTAAATCGCCATTTGGAAAGGCAATTTCTCAAAGCTTTTCCAAGGTCGCCTTTGTGAATGGCAACTTGCTTCAGCATGTGTCACGAGCTCGCCATTTGGGATGGTGACTTATCAAAGGCATGTTCACGAAGTCGCCTTTGGGAAAGGCGATTTGTAGGTAGTGCATGCATGCCCGTATGGGCTATCACAATGGCAATGCAGAAGCTTTGAATTATCACAATGGAATTGGACAAGTGTTGGAAGTATTCTACATCATTGCATGTATCATAATTGGTTGTATAAGTATGATTTATTTTCATTGCATTTCATCTCAATCTCAATATCTCATTTTTATATCAATGGCACCAAAAAATATAGTTTTTCTAATTTATTACAATGATAAAATATGTGAAAGACAAGATATTAGTAAATATTTCAAAAGTGACAAAAAAAAAAGCTATTCGAGTTAATTTTGAATGCAACCTTACCTACTTGAAGAAAAAAATTGAAGTAAAGTTGAGGTTAGAAAATCAAAGGTGTCTAACATAATTTTTTGACACCCTATATCATTTGGACAAGACCTAGTTTATTATGAATTGTTAAATGTTGAAGACATCGAAGATGTTGAACTCATGTTTGATGTTCATAAACAGTGGCCACAACTCGGATCTATCGAGTTATATGTCACATTTGAGGATGGTAATCCATTATACCATCGTCCTCAACCACACCTCACCCTGAATATCATTTTGAAACACAAAACACTTATTCTTTTCAAAATACTTACCGGTCCGACCCATACCAGCCCGACTCATACTTTGAACTTGAATTTCCTAAAATTTTATCGTAATTTAAAATTTCTATTTATCTATTTTTATGAATTATATTAGTTATATATATATATATATTATTTTTGTTATTTTAATAAAAATTAAAATAATTTTTTTTAAAGAAAAAATTATTTTATAAATGCCCATTTGAAACTTAAATTTATTAATTTTTTTTATAATTTAAATTTCTATTTATTAATTTTTATATATTTTTATGAATTATAATAATTAATTATATATATAATTCAACTAAAAATAAAATAAAAATTAATATTTTTTTTTAAAATAAAACAAGTAGGAAACCGTCGTTCAAAGGTTGAAAAAAAAAAAAAAAAAAGACACTTTGATAAATTAACTTCAAATGGGGTAGTTGTGTATTTTTTCTTCTGGCCAGGCCACGTTGGTGTCTTTGTGTGGTGAGTTTGAGACGACGAGACATAACACGTTATTATAAACATGCAGCTTCGCCTCATCTACTAGTTACACTTACATCGAGGTGAGGGTGAAGTTTCAAACTCTTCTCTCTCGACCCCCTCTGTGACCCTATTTCAACAGGTATGCATCATCTTTCCCCCTTTTTTTTATATCACTCTATTTATGTTAAATTGGTTGGTTGATTATGCAATTGGGACTATGGTCAATATATTTCTGCTGTATATGTCCAAAATTTGATATTTTGTGATGCTTTTGTTAATTTTAACAAATTGGTTGCTTAGAGTTGAAACGAAAATACTAATTTATCGCTGTTGTTGTTGAATACGTCTTTACTTGATTGTTGTTGGTTGCTGTTAAATTTCAATGGAGAAGTGGGAGTCCAAAATATGACCAAGTAGTGGTATGGGTCGGTTGCTGGCCTGTAATGGATTACCTTTTGTAATATATGCTTTTGTCTTTTGAGTTTGGTGTACAGAATTGGGTGAGATGATGTGAAGAACATATATATAATAATAATGTAAAATGAATTCTTGATGCAAAAATTTCTCTCTGGGGGATGCTTTGTACGTTTGAGTAATCAATATAAATGAACATGAAAGTGGTTGTTGAGGTGTAGTACCTCTTGTTACTGGTAGTTCTACCAACCTCTTTCTTGAACTTGAAACTATGTCCCTAATATTTTTCTCATTATTCTACTGCTTTGTAATTTGTCTACTCTATTTCAATTTCGACAATAGATGCAGTGTTTGGTTTGCAAACTAGTTTAAGAATTGTAAATGTTTTTCCAATTTTCTGGATCCAAATAAAGTTGACGCCGTCTCCTCAAACCCCCTAATTCACCGACCTTGCTTGTGTCAAGTGACTTCCAGGAAGGGTATGGAATAAGTTAGATAATGAGATGTATGTATAATTCCATTATCATCATTAGCCTGATTTTGAAATGATGATATCTTGTGATTGTAGTGCATCTGTTGAGTTTTGCTTGTTCATGGCTATTTAACTATTATATTATATTATATTCCCAGGTTATTTTTTAGTCTTGGGTCTTCTTTTCTCATGGAGAACATTTGAGCCTGGCTTTTAATTTTTCGGTCATGGGGTTTCTAAGGTTTATTAGAAGGTATAGTTACCCTTTCAAAGACAAATCTCAAAATAGAGCATGCTTAATTCAGCATATGCAAAGCAGAGGCTTCTCAAAGGTGGAAGCTTTCAATGGTAACGATGCAGTGGTTCCTGTTCTGATCATTGGTGCAGGGCCCGTGGGTCTTGTTCTCTCTATTCTGCTCACAAAATTAGGTAGGGTCTAAGCTTATTGCATTCCAATTGATTAATGCCTGCTTTTTTGGATGCAAGTTTTATGTGATGTTAGGATATGAAGTTCACTTGTGACATGGTTCAAAATGATGCCATAATTATAATGAGATATGTCATGTTTTCGGTTTGTAATTTTGCAATGGCAGTGATTTCTACTTTAATGTTTATATATTTGTTGCAAATAATTCTATGTAATAGATAATGCTAGGTTTTGGATTAAAAAAAAAAGATAATGCTAGGTTATAAAATGAGCCATGGAGTTCCTTCGCTAATTTGTGTTACTAGCTTATCTGACAATGCTCCTATAACTGGGATAGTGTAACTAAGAGCCTAGTTATGATAGGAATCCAAGAATTGAATTGAAAAGAATTAAAGAAGAAACACTTTTATTGGGAAAATAGGAAAGGATAGGAGAGAAAACTCTCTTCCAAAGGTTTCCCTTCTACAAAAGATCCACTGCTCTATTCACAAAATGTTAACAAATCTGAAGAATCTTCCTCCTCCAACCACATGTTTTCCTATTTATACGATATACTTTCTAACTAATCAATTAACTAACTAAATAACTAACAAACTACTCTAACAAATCTTAACTACTTTAACTACTCTAATTATCCTATATTCTATATCCTAACAAGTTACTTTAAGAATATGTTAATTGATTTCATTTTTAATTATAAACATACCACTTGTTTCTTGTTTTCAACTAATTGTATTTTAAAGGAAACAGTTAACTACTACATCTGTGAACATATGTGGTAATGTAAATAAGGGTCTGGTTACTTTTGAGGAATTGTTTTCTGTTTTCACTTTTAATTACAAAACCACTACATTATTTTCTGTTTCCTGTTTTCAAATCAAATAAGTGGTATTTTTGTAGCTAAGAGGGGAAAAATATGAAAATAGTGTTTTCTCAACGAGAGGTTATATTATTTTCAGTTCATAACTTTGTTGCGGAGTGTAACTTATTCTTCTTTGTTTCTTATATATTTGGTATAAACAATTATCTGAAAATCATAAGATAACCTTTTATTTGAATTTCTTTTAATTTTTTTATGTAAAAATCCTATTACATCTATTAAAAATATGCCTCATGTTGTATATTTTATTCTTATATCATCAATTCACCCACATCTTTCATTCATATTTGTTGTTCTAAATGATATACTCCTTTTGTTTTGTTGCAGGTATTAATTGCGCTGTTTTGGAGAGAAACAAGGCATTTTCTAAACATCCACAAGCACACTTCATCAACAATCGATCCATGGAGGTTAAAAGCGCTCTTCAATAAATAGCTTTATTTCCAAAAAATGCATTGTGATATATTTTGACTGTTGGTGCCATTATAGATATTCCGCAAGTTTGATGGCCTTGTTGAAGAGATTCAAAGGTCTCAACCACCAGTAGACTTATGGAGGAAGTTCGTATATTGTACCTCCCTCTCTGGTTCAATTCTTGGATCTGTAGATCACATACAACCTCAAGGTGCTATTCTGTTGTCCACGTGAGCCAACTTCCTGTGTGATAGCAATAGGAAGATTACTATTTTAGGGTAGTTTTGACCGTATTAGATATAGTCTTCAAAATATGCAGTTTCACGTATCAACAATCAGACTACATGATGTTTTATCATTATGGTCAACATTAAGACTATGGGAGTTGGGTTTTGGAGGGAAAGAGAGGGGAAGACTTGTTTTTCATTTCTCGATTAAAGAAATTATAAAATGTTTAGAAGTTGATTAAAAGGGTGATTGAAATATTAAATGACTATCTATCACATCAACGATATCATTCCTTCAAATTTTTTTAAAATCTCAAATATATATCAAGATATAGACTTAACCTCCTAAAACCTTCCCCTAAAAAATCCAACTCCCAAACATGCCCTAAGCTTCAGGAGATTCATATATCTTTGTACTTGTTGCCAGATCTTGAGCATGTTGTCAGCCCAGTCTCGGTTGCACACTTCTCACAGTACAAGCTAACCATGTTACTACTCAAGCAACTTGAAAATCTAGGCTTCCAAACATGTGCATTTGAAAGCTCAGAAGGAAATAAGCCGTCTTGTGAAAAGAAAATATTGATGGGTCATGAGTGTGTGTCCATCGACACCAGCAATGACTTCGTAACTGTAACTGCTTCTTCTGTCAATAATGGGAAGCATGTAGAAAAGAATATCAACTGTAACATCCTTATTGGTACAGATGGAGCAGGAAGCACTGTGAGAAAGCTTGTAGGAATAGGTATGAAAGGTGAGAAAGACTTGCAAAAACTTGTCAGTGTCCATTTTCTTAGTAAAAGCCTTGGACAATTTTTGCTTAAGGAGAATCCTGGTATGCTTTTCTTTATCTTCAATACTGAAGCAATTGGGGTCCTTGTTGCTCATGATCTCAGGCAAGGAGAATTTGTTTTGCAGGTATGACATGCTAAATTTAAAAAGGTCACCATTTTGTCTTGCAACTGTTTTTTTGTGAATCAAATGTATGATGCTTGTTATATTATTGCAGATACCATTTTATCCACCTCAGCAAACAATTGAGGATTTCGGTCCAAAGGTATCATTTACCCCTAACAGAATGTTTATACTGATTTTTTAAATGACATTTGTTATGTGAGGAATAAAACATATTACTAAAGCTAAAATATGGAGTTTTGAAGAGGCCACAGGTCATGTTGGTTGATGTTATTAAGCTTTATACATTTGTGTAAGTATTGCTCACTGAAAGTGATTTGATCTTTAGTAGGTGTGTGAGAAGTTAATCAGCAAACTTGTTGGGCGAGAGTTTGAAGATGTAGATGTTATTGATATAAAGCCGTGGGTTATGCATGCTGAAGTTGCTGAGAGGTTTATATGTCGTGGCAACCGAATATTCCTTGCCGGTGATGCTGCTCATAGATTTCCGCCTGCTGGTGGATTTGGTTAGTTGTTTGTTTTATCTTTATGCAGATAGTAGATGTTTACTGGTGTAAAACAAAAATAGTCTGACTGTATCTGTTTTCAAAATATCTGGCATGGTGATTTCCGAAAATATTTTCAACGTGACTGAATGAAAGTGCACTTGTATTAGTATTTACTAAGAGTCAGGAGTAATCTGCCTTTCTTTTTTGTTTCCACACTATGTACAGTGGTGCTGGTGGGTAAAGTCCTCTCGAAAATAGCTAATCTACGATTTGAAATGAACCCACAATTTTTTGTTCATTTTGTTTATATATGTGAAGCAATTTGACATAATATTGATGTAATATTGCAGGAATGAATACTGGTATTCAGGATGCCCATAATCTTGCCTGGAAAATAGCTTCTGTGATCAAGGGTATTGCCCCAACTTCAATGCTAAATACCTACGACATGGAACGTAGACCAGTAATGTTTTTATCTTCTGTTACATAATTACATTTTTTGAATGTATTTTTATATATTCAATTTTACCCATTGACATTTATTGCTGTCTATTGTTGTCAGATCTCTGTATTCAATACAAGGTTAAGTCTTGAAAACTATACAGCTGCCATGTCTGTTCCTGCTACACTTGGTCTCAATCCAACTGTTGCAAACACAGGTACACAAAATTATTTTACGAAATGAATTTCTTTTTCATTTTCTTCATCATCAATCAAATAATCTTACAAATGATGATGTTCCACTCCGTTCTTGCTAAATAACTGAAATTTTAACTGATTTTTCCTCATTTGATTGCAGTACATAAACTTATTATTAATGGGGTTGGTTCCATCTTACCATCCGGATTGCAGAGGGTAGCTTTGGACGGAATTTTTGCTATAGGTCGTGCACAGCTCTCTGATTCTGTTCTAAATGAAAGCAACCCCCTTGGATCCTCAAGGTTGGCTAAGCTAAGACATATATTTGAAGAAGGAAAAAGCCTTCAACTTCAGTTCCCTGCTGAAGATCTTGGTTTTAGGTATTGCCGTCTGTATAAGATATTTTCTATTACTGAGCTGTATCTCACAATTCTTATATTCATCTAGTTTTAGCTGTTATTTTTTAATTTTTTTGTATGGTAGTCAATTGGACCACATTTATAATTGTCATCGTCTATAATTCACGATTATGTTTTTAGCATTTTGATGGATGGATCATGAGATGAATGAGTATTTAGGTGGTGCCTGTCTAACTCAGTGCCATTGAACTTAGGTACCTACAAGGAGCAATTATGCCAGAGAGTGGTGATGTTGAGAGTCCTCCACAAGTACCCACCGGTCGTCGGAGGGACTATATCCCTTCAGCACAACCAGGATCTAGACTGCCTCATATGTTTGTGAGAGTAAACCCATTGAGCGAGGTTCGTAACACTGTTAATATAATTATAAATTTTAGCTAAATGATTATCTAGCTGGTTTTCATTGGTTTAAACATCAACTTTCTTTTGTTGATATAGTGCAAGTAATGTTTTGTAGGAGAAGATTTCTACACTTGATCTCGTGTCTGGAGATAAAGTTGAGTTCGTTCTCATCATAGCACCTGTGAAGGAATCTTATCATTTAGCTCGTGAAGCGTTCAAGGTGGCTGAAGAACTTCAAGTTTCTCTCAAAGTGTGTGTTTTTTGGTCTACTGGTTCTGTTGAAGGACTTGATAAAGTAAGTAAAGAAGCATTATCACACTGGAAGAATTATGCAGATGTTGTTGAAGCTTCTTCAACAACTTCAAATTGGTGGGATATGTGTAACATGACAAACAGAGGGGCTATTTTAGTTAGACCCGATGAACATATTGCCTGGCGTACGATTTCAGGACTTACTGGAGATCCTAGGGCGGAAATGCAGAGGATTTTTTCTGCTATACTTGGAGTACACTAGTAAAATAGGCAAATACAAATTTGTATTGATTCTTTCAGGAATACTTCTTTTTTAAGTAGACCCATTTTTTTTGTCATGGGTTGTGATAATAATGAATGTACTCTAAGGTTGTTCAGAGTGTTCTTTTTTAAAATTATTAGTGTATTTAATTTAATTTAATTTTGATTGGATTTTGAATTCTGATGTAGTTGATCCAATACCATATGGTGTTTGTTAGGCGATGTGTTAATGTCAGTCTTAGCTCCAATTTGATGCACAGCACATTTCATCAATCAATATTTTTCCTTTATACGTAAAATCACGATTACAAGCAATAGTGCTATATTATGCAGTTTTAAAAATTAGATGGTACATAACTAATATGCAATATTGTAATCGATAACATCATACTGAAATTATATGGATAAATCATGAACATTCTAAAGGTCGTCGTGAATGTACTAATTTCAAATAGACAACTAGACTATTACATCAATTAATTGATGATATTCATCATCGACTAAAGGTTGAAGAATGTGTAACATTTGCAATAAAGAAGAGTTCTTATATCACAGAACAGCTACGTATATCCAAGGTAACAGACTAGAAGTAATCGAATAAATAAATCCTTTCTAACATTAATGTGTCAAACGTTGCAATAGGCAAGTGCTCTGGCTTTTAAATGATTCCCATAAGACATATACATTGCATCAAATCAAATGGTGTAATAATCAATACAACTCAATTTTTGATCGCCAATGCTGACATGAAGGTTAAATGAATGTAGGTTGAAATCAAAAGGAATGTGCACATATTAGACTTTTCTGGGTGAACAAGTCTCAAAACTAGAGATTTACTGTTTCTCTGATTTTTATACAGCGGCCCTTAAGGATGCCGACAAAGGAATCCCCAATTTTATCTGCCAGCCATGGTTATTAGATACCCAATAGTTGCTGTTATGAATCCAAGAAAACTACCGGCAACGACCTGCAATATGAATTTAGGATATTAACAAAGGAAACAACCACTTTTATTAAATTGGCAATTGCAAATTACAATGAAGATGAAAGTCGGTTTACAAAGGAATAAGAAACCTTCTTATCGTTTAAGGATTCATAATTGTTCAGTTTAAATTGCACAGAGATACATAAAAAATGAGGGACAGAGAGATAAGAAAAAGTGGAAACAATCGTGGGAAAAAAGTATGGCAAAGCAAGAAAGTGCCAAAGCATGTTCAAAAAGTGTAGCTGTGAAAATGCTATAACCATATTATATTATGATATTAATGACTTTAACCCATCGTTTTTGGCAGATTGATGTCTCTGTATTGAGAGATCCAACATTCACTTAGCACTATATATAATAATCAGATGATGCAAGCAGTGAATCCTGATTCCTGACAGTACTGAAACAATGTATTTTGTACATAACCCTAGGAACACATCAGCTTTAACATTTCAAAGAAAGTAAAACATAAATTTGAATGTTCATAAGAGACAAATTATTACACAATCATCACCTACTTCACTAAAGCAGTAGTGGTTATACTGTGAGAAATAACATGATGCTCACTAAATACATTTTAGTATAAACAGAGTCAACAAACATTGAAATATCTTATAGGTTGCAGGAGAATTTTATAAGGAATGGAAACAACCAAATAGCTACTAAATCCTCTATACTAAACTTAGCTCCATAAAATAATCATAGGAATTAAGAAGCAATCAAATGTAAAATATTAAACCTGAGGTGGGGTATGCCCAAGAAGTTCACGAAGCGGTCTGCTTTCGGCCAGAGGATGTTCAGCCGGAAGTTCAATTACAATTTGGTTCAGAACCTGCGAAAACCCAGTCATTCAAACTTGGTAAAGACACATTAAGATTAATCAAAACAAATAGAGATGTCATGGACCACAACCAATATCATAGGCAAACAGGGAAAAAAATCTATGGCATTTCAAGTCTTGTGTTTGGCAAGAAAAAGAAAACTAATAGAACAACACATCATACCTCTGCTTGACGTCCTGCTTGCAATCTTACACCAGTTGCATCATACATCACCTGCCAGAAGCAATATCTCACATCAGAAAACTCTCTCAACCTTATTAGCATTTGTTTCTCAATTCTCATTGTGTAACCTAGTTCTTTTATCGAGGGGCGTCGAGTTTTTTCCTTAATAGTTAGTTACATAAAGTACAAACAAGTCTATTCCAGAATCCCTTCAAGTGCAGAGATGATTTAAAAAATGTAGATTGAACCCTTCATTACATCACACTACAATAATAAAGGATCAGTTAGAAATGCTTGAAAATAAGAGAATGATTGCATGAAAATATCCATGTTATTATATTTTTAAAATGAGAGACTAGTTGGATAAAAAAAAAAGTTTCATAGAGCTGAGTGATTCAAGACAACTCTAAAATTCTGTTGCTTAACAAAGCCACAGGACATAGAGCTGAGTGATTTGAATTGCGACTCAAATATTTGTCTAATTCTTACACGTTGTTGTGTATATCATAATAAAAAACATCCCGAAAAACAAAATAAAATTGAAATGCTGATAAATAGATTGGTTAGAACAAAAAGTCATACAATGCAAGCTAGAATCAATGCAATGGCAAAAGTTGGTCCTCCAAATCCATCATGAAACCCAACTGCTGTAGCAAGAGCAGTAACAGTAGATGAATGAGAAGATGGCATTCCACCAGATCCAACTAATTGTTTTGGATCCCATCTTTTTTCCTTATACCTGCCAAATATTAATAATTAATATCCACAAAACATTAATAACACTCTTCAATTCTTAATTAAACACCTATTTGGTAAATTTTTTTACTGTTATATATCTAAAAAGATTTGCAAAATTGCAATCATGTTCATATATCAATATCATTAGCTAAACTAAACCTAAACAATGATTCAAAAAAAAAAAACCTAAAACTAAAAAAAATTAATTAAATGTAAAAAAAAAAAAGCACGAGAAAAGAAGGAAAAGGAAGACGAACCAGACGGTGAGGAATTTAATGGATTGAGCGATGGCGAAAGCAACGATGGCGGAAATGAGTGGGAAATTGCTAAACATTGAAGACGATGGCGTATCTGCTATATTATGCATCGGTTTCTCTCAGTTAAATAAATAAATTGAGTAAATTAATTAAATAATTAAATTTTTCTATAGTTGGGGGAATGAATTCTCAATTGATGTATTTGTTTTTCGAATGATATAAAAAATAGAGAGGAACGGAGTACAGTTTGAGATTAACTAAAATGGTTATGGTTGTTATAATGGTGAAAGAGAAAGGTCTTAAATACGATACAATTCTGAAATGGTAGCTATGCTGGCTTTTGTAAAATTCATCTAAAAATGAAATGATTTGACTAACTAAATGTTGTAAGCTCAGCTTTTCTAATGAAATGAAATCAATATCCTTCCATTTGTTCCATTCTGTATTACCATTTTCTTTTGCTCAACATGCCTTTTTATTTTAGCATATATCATAACATCTTCTTCTGTATTTTTTAATTTGAAATAAAGTAGAAATATCTTTTAAACACTATTTAACTCTTGATGTCGTGAGGCATTTTCCATTTATAATTTAATAAAAATATAATTTAGTACTATAAAATTATTATAATTATTTTAACATCATCAAAGATTAAATGGAGTGATTTTTTAAATGGCAAAATAAAAAAAATAAAATACACCCAAAATTGACTTTCCTATTGTATGTATACTAGATAACAAAGAAAAGAAAACTTTGACGGCACGAAATCCCATTATTAAAATTTGATATTATTTTCAACAAAAAGAGAATATCCATTTGTATTCTCACTTCCTTTGTTTAGATCGAGATAAAGAAAATTAGGGGAAAAGGAAATATGTAAAGAAAAGTTTAATTGTTCATAAAATTTTGTTGTTTTTTAATTAACCTTTCAAAATTAATATACAAATGTGCATTCATTCTTGAAATAAAGTCACTTGTTGTGTGATAATAAATTGTCTAACAATACACTTCACTTGTCCTGGACAAACACTTCACATGACTTGCATGTGGATGTTTGTTCATTCACTCACTCAAGCCAAAGGGAATAGAAAAATAGTAAGCAACAATGTAAACGAATATGAATGCTTTTCTACTTCACACTTCCTTTAATGGATCGTCACTTAGCTGAGATGGAAATAACAAACAAGAATGCAGCAAGTGGAGGAGGCACAACCACAGACACAGCACAATCCTCCAAAATGCTTCTAACTAATAATAACCTAGTGACAAAAAAAGGTAAAAAAAAAATAACTTCACAATTATGTCAAACACAACGTGGCATTTGTTACAAAATATATATATATTGGAACCAAAATAAACCAATTGACTATGGTTATTATTCCAATCAGCCTTTAAAATTAAAACCATAATCGTGCAATAACTTGGCTAATATACGAATTGAAAGCATTTCACTCTCACATTATGATGCAATTGCACTTTGATTCAAGCTTTTGGGGCTTCATACTATCTACCTTGTTAGGAACCCCAACACCAACATTGTTTGTGAAAGATTCATCAATATTTTCATCATTCTCGGTCTCGTCAGAAGGGGTTTTGACATCAGTTTCTACCCTCTTCTGTCGAGTCTTCGGGGTTTTTAAGACACGCTTGCTGACAGGTCGTCTGCGAACCTCCTTTCTGTCAGAAACAGGTTTCCCCAATAATGTTACTGTTGGTTCAGAACCTTCAAATGGATCAGAGCATTCCTTTTCCATCGCTGTTGTTGCAGCCTGATATGCTAGATCATGGATGATAGAACTGCAAAAAAGAATTGTATCTGTTGCCTCTTCAAGTGTCAGGCTTCTAGTGTTGCCTGCACCTGGACACTCCACTGTAACTGTTGATTCCTCTGGTATAAAGCATAACAGAACAGTTAGAAATTGGCCTTTTTTTTTTCAATAATCTTATGAGTGGCAATTAGAGGATATTATTACTATTTTTATTAGTTTGAGAAAATTAAAGGAGATTGTCTACTTTTCTTAAAGGGTGTGAGGTAATTTTTACGTGCTTATATATATATATATATATATATATATATATATATATATATATATGAGACCAGAGGGAGTATTAAGTATGCAAAATGCATAATGCATAATTGACGCCTCTTTAAGAAGAGAGGCTAATATTCTCATCTCAATAGTTATCAGTCTTTCAATTGAAATTTCGATACAGAAAATATTGTACCATTTCCATGGGACTCGGATGCATTGAGCTCTGAAACAGAAGCAGTGTGACAATGACTCGAAGGATTTCGAGCAGAAGGTACCCAAAAGTCATCGAGGGCACTCTTTGATACCAGGGACAGATCATCATTTACCAGGTCAGTATTATTTCCGCAATAGTTTTCCCCTTCAATGTCTGATTCTGTGATTGTAGAACAGTGAGCAATTACCAAAGCATTCAGTTCATTAACGTTAGAACCCTGCACATCATGCTTCTCATGACATGATAACTCTGGAGCCTTAACTGATGTTTCAATATTTGAGACACAGCTTGCATTATTTGGATGGTCTTCAAAATTTTCATATGAAATACAATCCCTAGGATTTGTAAATGAGGTTACTAAATTGTCATCGGGCAGAACACAATCCTCCTGCGTTAAAATTTCTGAGCTGCAAGCATTATTTCCTCTACCATTATCATCATTTTCTAATTTATCTTCCTCAACAGCAGTTGGATGGGTAGGAGACACATCAGCTACACCGGTCATTGCATTTCCTGAAGCTTGATTTTCTCGAAGAACTTGGGGTATCTCCTCCACAAGGTTATATTCTGTATTGCCGGAAGTTTCTCGAGTTGCAAGACCTACTTCATGGTGAGAATGGCTTGAAGTTATAGAGAAAGATGAACCAGTGCTTGGAGCCTTGATCCTTAAGTCGTATCCACAGTCCCCGTCCAACTTCCTGCCACTCAACTGCCTGGGCATACGAAACTCTGTATGTCTAGTAGAGCTAAAATCAGTCGATGGAGAGGCAGAATAACTTCCAGGTCTTGTCGAGCTTCTAATACTGTTTAAACTGTCTCTTGAAAGAGACAGGTCATCATAAGATATGGTTGTGGCAGTAAAAGTCCTGGCCCGAACTATAGGTCCTTTATTGCTAATGGACCTTTTCAGCAGTACAGAAATGCCGGTGCCTTCCGTGGGGTCCGTATTCATATTTGGGCGATCACTATAGTGATACAACTGGTGATCCCCAAATTCCTCGTCACGCTTCTTGCAATCACCTCCTGATCCATTCATCTCTAGCTGGTTTGCAGCCATCTGCTCATATCCCTCCCTCAATGAACTTGGAATTGAACTGTTTTGTGAGTGAACCAGGTTTAGTTCACTGCATGAAGTTTGACTTTCCTCATAATCATGTTCGCCCAGGGGAAACCTCAAGTTACCCGCATCCGCCTCTTGAGGCAGTTCAGATACATCCCGTAGTTGGCTTGTTTCAGATAATGATTTTTCTTCTTTAGGCATGATTGCAGAAATCACTGAAGAACCTTCAGATACAGCCAACATTGTCTCAGGGAGGATGACTCTCAACAATGAGGTTTTCTTGCTGCATTCTGGACAAAGCTCAATATTGTTCTCAGCTTGATTAATGATTTGATAACAACAACCACATTGAGAACAGATTTCTGTATTTTCAAAACTACCAGTTTCAGAAATGACGTCTCTGATACGTGAAGTTTCTGAACTTTCATTGCCTTCAGCATCGATATGAGCATAGTAAACAGAATCCTCAGCTTCAGTTGCACCAAAAACATTCCTGGAGCCTCTGTTTTGCTTTTGCAGGATATCGACTGATTCCTCGTTGAGCTCATGCTTAATATTTTCATTTAATGCATCGATGTTATCAAAGGCAAACACTTCTTCATGTAAATCAGGATATGACATCTTATCAGTTTCACTTGCCATATCATCTTGATTATGGTCAATCCCTGCAGTATCTAGAGCAAAAGTTGTAACTCGATCAAATGTTGTATGGCTGTTTGATGAGATGGAGGAATTCCTAGATACAAGGGAACGATGTGCAGAATTTGCTTTTCCAGCATAAAGGGTTGTACTAGGAACACTTGATAATAGTTGCCTGAACATGTTCTGAGGACTTTTTCTATCCTGCATGGCATTTTAACGATTAACTAACAAAAATAAGTAGATATTAAATATGACTACTAAAAGAAATTGTGGTTAAAGGGAATGATGAGGGAGCATGGAGAATTGCACAGGTTATACCAAATAGGACACCAAAATTTCCTTGTTCACATTCACACCAAAACCACAAAGATCATCAAGGTTTCAAGTATCTAAGTTTCAACCAATGGAAAATACAGTTATATGCTATTGCTAGTGCAAGCATGTTATATTATACACACTACACAGGCCACCAAATAAACTCAATAATGGCTTAATAAGAATCCATGACTTAACGTGAATCAATTGTTGGAATAGTTGTCTAATCAAGTGTGATTTGAAAAATGAATATACGCAGGTAAGAAACATGCATCTGAAATCAAGCATAAAAAGGCACAACTAAAAAATCCATAGTACTAAAGAATGGTAAGGGGGAGTGTTGAAGATGTGTCATGGTTACTCCCTCAGCACTCAATTATACGCAAAAGAGTGCCTACATTTGTTGGATTCAAATATAAGCAAATGTTCTCTATCCACATTTTATGTTATTATTTCAAAAATACTCTTAAATTGATTCCTTAATGTTGTGAGGCATTATAATTAGGAGTGGGTTAGTAAATGTATGTCTTTTATTTTTACATGAAATCAAGAAAATTAAATACACTTAACTATCATTCTTAATAAGTGTGAAAGTAGATATTTTTGCTTATAAATGAGTCCAAAGGGAGTAGTACTACCTTAAAAGGCACTAATTCTTAAATGGTATGAAATTAAAAACTTCATGATTCCCTTCCAACAAATTGGCAGTAAACCCATACAGTGATGAGAAAGGAAATTGATTTAAGTGAATTAGATGACAAAATACCATTTGACGAAAAGCAGAGTCGAATGATTTTTTAGGAGCAGAATTTGGTGACACCATCCTGGGTGATTTCTTGGAAATGGCAGGAGTTCTGCTGGTTGAAGATGAGCCATCCCTTCTTGAAGTCAATTTGTCTAAGCTACCCACTGGGATGGAGTGAAGAGAGTCTAGATCATCATCACCAGATGATGCAACAGAACCTTTACTGCGTGTGCTGAATCGGTCTCGATCATGACTATGCATAGAGCTACTGCTCCTAGAAGGAGTTGGAGACATCGATTGTCTGCTGGATTTGGAGGTGGACTCCCTACCATTTCTGGATGCTGGAGATGAACCCCTCACATACGATGCTGGTCGATCGGACAAAGAAGTCCTAAGATTGGGAGGAGCTTCAGAAGAGAAGCCGGGTATATTCGTTTGCCATGCCCTTATCTTCGGTGATGCAGAGTTTCCACGACTTGTTTTCACGGGTGAAGTTCCCCTAACTCCAGATGAGACGACAGAGCTGCTGGAACCAGTGCTCATCCTCCGCGGAGTAAAATTGGAAGACTTGGAAGCAGGCGTCGTGGGCTTATTTGGAGGTGGTGATGGTCTTCTTGATGGAGTCGCATAGCGTATACTTGAAGTTGGACTGTAATTTGGCACTGATGAAGGCCTTCCCCTTGCTTGCAATGTATTAGTTCCCGAACGAGGAGATGGACTTAAACGATTTGGACTCGCACTACCCCTACTGCTTCTGTAACTTTTTTCCATCTGAAACACAAGGGCATCCAACATATGATAAATGAGGAGTATAAGCTCAATTACATTACTTGAGGTTGAAAAGAAAAAAAGAAGGTCTGAAGGAACTTTTCCTAATAATTTAACTGTGCAGGAATCTGATAATACATACAGATTCAAAATCTCACCGTAGAAGATCTTGATATGGAAATGGCTTTACTCTGAGGCCTTCCTCTGCTTGAAACATTAGTTGGTGGTGGATCATCGTCTAATGAAGGAAATAGTGGCGTATCTGGGGGTGTCAATAACCTTTAATGAATGATACAAACATTGCATCAGCGACGTAAGCAGTGATGACCAGAAATCAATTGACCACATCGAAGTTAGTCTAACCACATCTATGCATTCTTAACATATAAATACAGTTCCAAACAGTTACAATCAACTCATGAACTAGAGTTATTGCCCAACCACATGAATGATTATTCAATATTCATGTGAAATAAAAGGCAATTGCAAACAGTTAGAATCAGAATTATAACATTCGATAACAATACAAATAAGGAATATGGCCCACCAGTCATAATCATTTTTGTCACTGTCTATATTAAGCAAGTCACTAGTTTCTCGCCGACCAGGAATGGAGATTCCAACGTTGACATCAGAAAAATGCCTCAACTTTGTAGCTGTAAAATAATACCCAAAATAAATAGTAAGAAATGAATGAATGTATCACCCAAATGAAGCAACCAAATAAATGCACATTATCTTCATAGGATATCATTAAAGAAAGTTACCGAATGAGTCTTCCAAGTCATCTGAAGACTGAAGCAAAAAACCATCTCTTTCTTTGGACTGCATTTCATTGAACAAAGCAAGATCGTCATCTTTCTCCCGGAAAAGTATTCCACTTTCGAGACTACGCCCCCGCTTGTGACCATCTCCTCTCGCCTCTCTCCCCGGAGAGTATCTCAATGCCGGGGAAGGTGGCATTTCCGCTACCCAATTTAGTATCAGGCAAGTGTTACTACCTCAACACCTCCAAACAAGCCACAAAATATAAAACTTTTCTGCACCCAACTGAACACCAACCCATAATTTACCTCAAACCTACAACAAATTCAAGCCCCAACCATCACTTTCTTGGAAAAGAGGTTCACCATTTGCTATCTTCTATTGGTTCATTAGATTAATTTAACAGCTATTTCCAAATACACAAGATACACTGTCATCATACGAATTGTGACTGAGTCATAAAAAAAAAACCTTATACTACTACCATATATATTATTATACAAATAAATAAAAGCAAATTCAACGTATTAAAATAGTGACTCGTTTGAAATAGGAAAAACTGTACCATTAAAAAAGCAATAATGGCTAAACATTCACAAAATGACCAAAAACAAAATTGACCCATGAAACCCTAAAAAATTTACATGTTAGAGAGATCCCAATTATGGGACTCACAGTTAAAAGAATACCAAATTGAACTCGAAATTCATCCTCGTAACACAATAAGTCACCATTGAAGTTGAAAAAGTAGCAGCAGATCTTGACTTACCGAATTCGCACAAGTCAAATTGGTTCAACGCCAGCGTGGAAATTTGAAGAGTGCGCTTAAGATCCCAAGTATATGAAGAAGATAAAACAGAGCTTATGTGCCAATTACAATGCGACGAATGTTGTAACAAACACTCGGATCTATAGCATTCATGGCTATGTCTCAGCGACCAAAGTACAGATCGAAAACTAGAATGATCCAACGGTTGCAACAAAAACAAAATAAAAATTGTTCTATTCTTCTCTCTCCTCACAAATTCGTTTTTCTTCAAGTAACTTGTTTATTAGACGTTTAAAAAATACACACACTTTACGATTATAGACTGGATTTTAAGAATAAGAATAATACCAAAAACATGTGTTGTTGTTGTTGGATTTTGCTGCTTCCCTCTACAGCATGCATCCAATTTTTTTATGTTTCTTTTTTTTTCTTTAGCTTCTTTTTATTTATGATATTTACACAAATTAAGTAAGATATGTGAGTAAATGTACCTAGTATATATATATAATATAATTTTAAGGAATTTGCCAATATTGTATTACCAGGTAACCTTATCTTCAACGGCAAAACATGGAGCAAAAATCTTAGAAGGACAAAAATATTAATGCATAAAGTCGAGTCAAAAATTGCTAATCATAATTATAGAATCCAGTCTAAAATAAATCATAGTTGTAGAATCCAACAAATATTTGACCACTGCTATAAAAATATTCATTGTTCTCTCAATAAAACACTTTAAAAAAAAGGAGATTCGGTTTAAAAAAAATTAGAAGGAGACTCGGACTTTGGTGGTTACAAATAATTAAATAGCACAGCTATATAAAGGACAGTTTTATAAAATAAAGATACTAAATAACTATAGTTATTTGATTTTATAATGTGGCGATATAATACGTGTAACCTTTTTTATAGAATATTAAAATCCAAGTAAAATTATAGCAGTGTAAGAAAAAAGCTACTTTTGTATTTACTAAATTTATGAAAGTTGAGAGAAAATAGATGAAAATGATTTCCAATCTAATAGAAATTGACTTGATAGTGACACACATGCGCATGAAAGCTCAAATAGGTGCACATTCCGCTTCTAACGATTGAGCTTTAAGTATCAAACTCTCTTCCTATAATGGTTAACTAAATCAAGCTCATTTATAATATATTTAAAAGTGAAAATTAAAAAGTTAAAATATATATTTAATTAAAATTAGTTACAACTATAGTTTGATACATTTGTTTTAAATTGAACGATAAATTTTAAAATCAATAATTTAGATATGAGAAAATTGAATAATTATTTTGACATATTTTGGTAATGTATTAATAGTTAGATCTAAACACTTCACATATGTGAATTTAATGATTCTAAAATTTATGTAATCTCTAATAAATTACATGTAAATATAATGTAAGAAACCTCAAACACCATGAATAAAGTGGTTAGAGGTTTTATTTTTTACTTTTTTGTATATAGTTTATTTTCTTTACCAACAACTACCATGATTTATTGAGATAATTTGTCTCAACAAATTCATTTAGTTGGTATAATATAGAATGATCTACCGTGAAAATATATAAAAGTATATTAAGTGTTTCTATTGTCAAGTTGACATTCGTGAAAATAATTATTTTTTAAAATTGTGTTAACTTTATTAGTTAGTAAATAATTAAATAATTTTTAAAGTAAATAATTATCTATATTTTTTTTAAAATAATTAAATTATAAAAAGTTGTTTTTATTATTTTTTTAATGAGCTATATAAAAATAATAACTTTGTCAGTGTAAAATATCCACA
>JBBPBT010000685.1:6498212-6530230 GCA_037974875.1 Cicer bijugum
AAAAAAAAAAGTTGTAAAAAAAAGCTACTTATTAATAGAGTAGAAAAATTAATTTGTCTTTGTTACACATTGTTGTGTATACCATTTAAATTGGACTTATGAAACAATTAAATATTTAAATATCACTACTTTCAATCAATCAAATTAATGTTTAGATTTTGTGCTTATATTTTTTAATAAAACTAATTACTTTCTTAAAAAAATTTAAAAAGTATACTCTGTAAAAGTAAAATTATTTTACATGATATATTGATATATAAAAGAACTCACTAGTCATTAATAATATATATATAATTATTGCACACATTGAAAAAAAGTGGGTATTTGTAAAATGAGTTTTCTTTATTACCGAAAGGACACATGTACAGGTGGAGATTGTTTTTTACAAGAAAAAACTAGCACAACCTTATATTAATACTAATAAAAATTAAGATCTTATAATAATTTTAGCGAACCAACAGTAACTAGTACTCACGAAATGCAAGTTCACTAGTTTTGAAAAAGAAAAAAAAAAATTCAACTTAATTCGATGTTAATTGTAACAATTTTTAGTTAAATTTTATTTATCCAACTTCAAACTATCGGGTTTTTCACATGAATATCCTTTTTTGAATTTTATATACCTAAATGCTCTACTTGCAAAAATATATATCAAAATATCCTGAATTTTTCGTGCTGGTCGCAAACTTGGGGTGCGACCTTCTGAAGTAGTTTTTTTTGAAGTTCTTCACATGGTTGCATCCTGCCAAATGCAGAAAATTTTTATTCCTATTTTGCCCTTAGGTATACTACTCATATTTATATATATTGTTATATATTTTAAAATTAATTATAATTAGTTAAAATAATAAAAATAATTATTTTATTAATATTATATAAATGTTATTAATTATAATAATAAATAAAATAATAATAATAATAATAAGATAATTGTATTAATAAAATAAAAATAAAAAAACGTTAAATTAAAAGACATGTTTAATGTTGTTTAGTATTAATTTTTATTTAACAATTTTTTTATATTTTATTATTCTTATTAACAACACAATATCTAAATTATGAAATAAAGTTTTGCATTGATGAAAATCTGGGTTGCAAGTCCATTTATATTCATTGTGTCACAAAAGTGAAGATGTAATAATTTATGAATAAGGTGAAACATGCTAAGTTGTCTGTTTGAAGTTATAATGAATGGTTCAACAACATGAACATGCAACCTCTCATCTTTTAATTTAATGTTTTTTTATTTTTATTTTATTAATACAATTATCTTTTTATTATTATTATTATTCTATTTATTATTATAATTAATAATATTTATATAATATTAATAAAATAATTATTTTTATTATTTTAACTAATTATAATTAACTTTAAAATATATAACAATATATATAAATATGAGTAGTATACCTAAGGGCAAAATGGGAATGAAAATTTTCTGCATTTGGCTAGGTCGCATCTCCAGAATGCGACCATGTGAAGAACTTAAAAAAAAACTGCTTCAGGAGGTCGCACCCCCAGGTTGCGACCAGCAACTGGGGAAAAATTCAGGGCATTTTAGTATATATTTTTGGAAATAGAACATTTAGGTATATAAAATTCAAAAAATGATATTCATGTGCAAAACCCCAAACTATCATAACATATTCGTTAAAAAATAAATGGCGCAACTTTACAGTTATACCCTTTGTAATAATGGTTCACTGGGTGTAGCTTCTGCCTACCCAACTGAGACCAAAGCACAGTCACACTTAGTTTGTATCGACCTTTCAATAACACCGTTCTCACATTCCGGAGCTCCCGAAGCACTAACAAACACATCAAATCCAATTTAAAAACTCAACGAACAACATTTCCTCTTCTCTTCATATATACTCTCTGGCTCCTTCCATTTTCTCTTCTGTTCACATTTTCAGAACGACAATGGCTTCTATTACCGGATCCAATTGCGTCGCTCTTCGAACCGCAAATTCCGTCGTTGCCGCTAGCCATAAAATCGGTCAGATCCGGCAATGGTCTCCGGTTTTGAATAATCTTCGTCCACTTTCCGGTCTTCGCTGCAGATCGAATACTTCGTTTAGCTCCACCGGTATCGATCTTCATTTTTTTTTTCTACTCACTTCGTTTTTCATTCAATTTTTTCCTAAAATTTATTTCCAGTTTCGGTAATTCGAGAACGTGCAATTTCAGGTGTGAGAGCACAAGTTGCTACTCTGGAGGAAGCGGGAACCGGAGCAGTTCAGAAAGTGGAATCGCCGGTTGTAATTGTAACCGGAGCCTCCAGAGGTATTGGCCGAGCAATTGCATTGTCGTTAGGTAAAGCAGGTTGCAAGGTTAGTCGTTTCGAAACATTAAACATAAATTGATAATGAAATGATTCACTATGAACGTTTATTTTTGGCGAATTTTAAATTGTATGTTTCGATGCAAGTTTTTACATAAAAGAACTCATAATTTTTAATAGGATTTTCTTACTTTTCCTCTCCAGACATTGCACGCTCTATAATAATTTTTGCAACGTGTTCACGAATCATTTTCTTCTGTATTGCGATTTATGTTACTAGTACTATATTTTTACTTTGAGAAATTATTCTCGAATATCAAAATTTTGATGTCATACAAAGTGTCTTATGGTTTTTGGTGTAATTTTGAAATGTGCGCAAGTCATAGAAGATAAAAAGCACTCATAAGTGAGAGATAGATATAAAACAACTGTTTTACTCTTGGTCGAATTACTTGGACTTATTTTTTATATTTAAAATTAAGTATCTAAATAATATGTTATGGCCTTAATGATGCAATCCCTGGAATACTTGTTAGAAACTTATTTCTCTTAGTTTTCCCCCCAAATTTCTGTCACAATAATTGGCATTCCATGTAACTCTCCTTTGGCTCAGTTTGGATTAGCTTTCTACTTATAGGAGTTTGTCAATTAAAATAAGATCATAAGTTTATAATCCTTTGTTTCCAAAAAAGTTATTGTGGGTTTATAAACATCTACAAAGAAGTTTTGTTTTAACAAAGTAATAAAGAAGTTGAACTAGAGAGTTTTTGAACAATTGAGACATAGAAACTAATTTCAACTTACATTAGAAGTTTATTGAAACTCATAGTTATTACAAAATCCTTGTAACATTATTTTTACAATTGCTTTTGGAGAAATTTATAAGAGCAGGCATTTCGTCCTTATAATGAAATCAGTATTGTTTACATTTCTGTAATTCCTTCTGTGATTTACTTTTGGATCCTGATGTTCCATTACATGGACTTTATATTGCAGGTTTTGGTCAACTACGCAAGATCATCCAAGGAAGCCGAAGAGGTTTCCAAGGAGGTAGAAAACCGCTTTCTGAAATTTGTGTGTTTCTTTGTTTGTTCGTTGTTGCCATCAATGTTACTGTTTTTGTGCCAATCTAATTTTAGCACGATGATTAAGGTTTATATACAACATGACTCAAAATTTGTTCTGTTACGTTCAATCTGTAGTATTTTTATTCATAGGAAATTTGCTCTAGAAACATTTTTTTAATATAATTGTTAGTATATTCATTGTGCCCCAAATTTTTGTTAGGATTATAAACTTGGTGGTGCTGTGCTAGATGATTCCCCCTACAATTTATAATTTTTGTAAATATGATAATTTTTCCCCATGGAGAAAGGAGTATCAAGTGCTATAGTTCTAAGAACTTGTATATCAGTGCAATGTATATATATGATAATTCATGTTGTTTCCCAATTCCCAGCCAAAGTTGTTGATCATAATATGATTTTTTTTCCTAACTGTGGTTTCATGGCCTTCTACTTTCATGCTCTATGTTTTGTTCTTTACAAAGTATAGGTGAAGGTGATAAAAAAGACAACTATGTTAATGACTCAGTTTCTAAAGAAAATTACCACAGTTTTTCCTTATATAAATTTGTAATTTTCCGTAATTTTAACCTTGCACTTTATAACTGTATTTTTGTGCGGTTATAGTGTTATGTTATATTGACCCATGCTTGATGACATTTGTGGTTCATTATTCTAATGATGTCAGTTCTTTGTCATGTGTATTATTTTCACATTAGTGTTGAGACTGTTTTATAGGGATTGACTGGATTAAATTAATTTGTTTGATTATTTTTTTGTAGATTGAGGCACTGGGTGGGGAGGCTCTAACATATGGCGGAGATGTTTCTAATGAAGCTGATGTGAACTCTATGATTAAAACTGTGAGCAGCTACTCTTGAATTATTAGATTGATCTTATTCTACCTTTGCTGCTTTATGACTTTCACATCTGTAGGCAGTGGATGCTTGGGGAACTGTTGATGTTTTGATAAACAATGCAGGTAAGTTGAAAAATTATTGTGGTTGTGCTACCCTCTCTCTTTTCCCTCATACTCGAAGTAAACTTTTTATGGTTTTAGGAATAACTAGAGATGGTTTGATGATGAGAATGAAGAAATCTCAGTGGCAGGAGGTTATCGATCTAAATCTCACTGGTGTTTTTCTTTGCACACAGGTGAATATGTTCAGAATGAGTTTTTGTTAAGTATAAGTTTTTCCTTTTCTTTTAAATTGGATCTGAGATTGTTCATTTTTTCCAGGCAGCTGCTAAGGTTATGATGAAGAACAAGAAGGTGACAACAATTTATTCTTTTTTCCTTCCTTTTATATGATTATTTTTATAGGAATCCTTGGAGTAATAAGTTTTCCTATATAGGAATAATGGACTATTAACGTCATTAATTGCTCCTACAATATAATTTTTTTCCTCTTTTGTAAGGCCCAAGTTTCATTCTAATTTTTGTAGTAGTTATTCAATTGCTCCCTTTATTTCATGACTTGCAAGATGACAGTTATCTGTTGTCAAGCTCTCTGCTTTCAAATGTTGATACTTGTGTTTTTGCAGGGAAGGATAGTCAATATTGCATCAGTTGTTGGTTTGGTTGGCAATGTTGGACAAGCCAATTATGCTGCTGCAAAAGCAGGAGTAATTGGCCTGACAAAAACTGTTGCAAAGGAATATTCTAGCAGAGGCATCACTGTAATTTTCTAAAATTATGCATTTCTTCCTGAAAATATCAATTGATGAGTATAGCTAAAACCCTGTTTTTCTTGCAAGGTTAATGCCGTTGCTCCAGGATTTATTGCATCTGACATGACTGCTAAGTTAGGAAAAGACATTGAGAAAAAGATTTTGGAGACAATTCCATTAGGTGAACACAAGAAATACTTCATTAAAGTTGTAATTTATTGAGATGTCAACTACCTAACTTATTATTTTCACATTGGGTTCAGGACGGTATGGTCAACCAGAAGAAGTTGCTGGACTGGTGGAATTCTTGGCCCTTAATCAAGCTTCCAGCTACATCACTGGCCAGGTCATTACTTAATTGATCTTGCAGATGAGTTCTTTTTGATTAGTACATTATTTAATACATTACATAAGTATCTGAATCAAACTTAGCTGCTACCTCATTGAAACTCACAATTTAAGACAAAACTCAAATTTATGGTTGAATCTGATAACCTTTCCTATTGTGTTAGGGTTCTATTATATATGTTATTTCCAGGTGTTTATTTTTCTACTTATCAATAAAGTGTACTTATTTAGACTATAATTACTGTATTACAGGTTTTCACCATTGATGGAGGCATGGTTATGTAAAACAGTGATATTTTTCCCTGTTATCTGAGCTTCTGCACCTAAATCACAGTTCATCCAAATGATTTTTAGTTGAGCTTATATTCATGCAATCAAAGGTGTTTTATAGCCAATTACTTAAGGATTATTTAATTTAAGATAGTAATTTTACTTTAATTTTAGTTATTTTTTAAAAAAATCAAGATTAGTTTTACTAATTTTCTTTCTATGTCTAATATTAGTATTTAGGATTATTAATATTGTTAAAATCTCAACCAATAGTCAATTTACTTTTATTTTTTTCAAAGACTAAGACTAAATTATGTCTCAATTTTTGTTATGAACTAAAATGAATGCTTCTATAATTATAATTACATGTCAGAATGAAAAGCGAAAACTAGTCAAAACCTTATTACATGTGCACATTTTGACGTTCGTACTCAAACTAAAATTGTGTATTCTAGTTTAGCTTGCTCTTATTTTCCTATAAATACGGTGTTGATGTCAGTCCATAAAAGCATCACAACATGTTTCTATACATACGCAATGCGAAATGAAGCATTTTTACAAGGTTTTCGTTGTTAGACTAGCATCTTATCAAGTCAAAATCTGTAATAAGAATACATAATACATATCTCCGTTTCAAAGATGCCCGAGTTTCTAAAGCAAATTTTCTATGCATCAGGGGCGAGATTATGGTGTGACAAAAAATCGCCCAAATAAATTAAGGGTTCTAAACAAATATTCATATGCCCATAATTGAAACTTTAATTTTGTCGGGACCCCCACTATAATCAAGCTCTACAAAAGTACCACCCCCTTCTCCTTTGGCTAATCTTCCCGGATTGACGGCAATGCATTTCATGCGATTTATCTCGTCACATTCGTTATTAAGAACCTGCGCAATGAATATGTATAAATTAATTTTCTTTTACATTTTTATATTAATTATTTTAATTAAATTTTTCATAAAACCCCATAGAATGAAATAAAGAATTGTCATTTAACGTTTCTTAGTTAATCCAACAACTTTATAAAAAATTTAAAACTGCTAGTTTTTGCCAAAGGTTTAAATAGTTTTCATCTTTAAAAAAAATTATATTTCACTTCATTTTTTCAATTATTAAAGACACTAATTTATGTGCTTTTATTATCTTAAAACACCAGTCGAAACTAAGAAAACATTTTTTTTCCATTAAAACAGCCCTTGTTTTCACTTTTAATTTTAAATTTTTAATTATAAAACAGACAATGTCTTCACATTGATTATTGTTTAGAAGATTTGCTTGAAAAAGACAGTGTTATTTATCTAATTAAAAGTGAAAATAGATAATGATAACATAGTTTACCTTAACAAAGTACTTGATGTCCGAAGGTAAGATAAGTACATCTGGAACCAATGAGAGTTGAAGAGCTTCTGGCGTCAGAGAAAAGTCCAAGGGAACACTTTCTGCGGGTGGGTAAAGTGGATAGAAACTGTCTCAAAATTGAAATACATCAATTGTTTGATTCGTTTCTGATGATTGCTGAACCTAACATCAAACCCAAAAACAACAAGATAACACAGTATTACCTTTGCTGATTAAGAATATGGTTTGTAAGTCTACTCAAGCGATCAATAGGCTTCCCATCTGCTGCAATTCGTGATATCTCCTCCCCACTGATCTGCTTGAGAACATCCAAAGTGCAGCAACCAACTTTGACCTGAAACCCAATCCTTGATCAAAAAAACTTTTCTGCCTAATCAACAACTTACAAAACCCTTTATTTATAATTTTTTGCTTCTTTTGTTTGTAAAGAAAACCAGTAATTGGCAAAAAAGACCCCACAAAAATCTCCTTTAAGTTTAACATACAGTGTACAGCAGATGCAAGGGTATTATTGACAAATCAGAACTAGAAGTTTCTCAATCTATAGTAAGATTTCCTAACCAAGATGCTTATTGTGTATCAGACAGGTTATTCATTTATAGAAGGGATGTACGATGTGGAGCTCATACCTCATTTGCCTCAAAGATTCCAGGATTAGCGAGACTGCATATCTGATAATAAAAGAATATAATTATGTAAGCATCAATGCCAATAGTGAATGATATTTTGCTAGCACAACGGTTCTGAAGATTAATTCCTAAATGCTTTAAAATCATTATACCTGAGGTAGACTGATATCAAATGCAGGCTGCAAAAACAAATTATAGAAATCAATTTTATGGATCTTTGATTTGAGTAAAACTAATACAATGACTAATGGATCTATATATTTATCACTACCTGAGGAAAAACAAAATCATGGTTAGCGTCCCGTATAGATGGTACAAGGAGAACACGTACTGCTGAATCCATACATTCTACATAATCTTCCAACTGGGAATAGCAAGTGCACCAGGGTGGGGGGTTAGGACAGAACAAAAGTAAGCTCCAGAAACATATCTTACTAAAGCTATTACCTTCTTCAAGACTTCAAAACGAAATATGTCATCAAAAACCATGTCTACGGTTCCTTTCTTGATGTCCGGGTGTTCAGAGTCAATGAATGGTCCCAGCTGAGATTATAAAATCCAGTTATCATCATCAAATTTGCAATCTCATGATCAAGCTGATCTTGTCTAAGATCCCAAAAACACTACTTAAGAAAAAAGATGCAGATTGTTGTATAGGCAGTATATTTACCAATACAAGTAACTGTGGCGGTCTTCGCTTTGCATATGCCAGCAGTTCGACAAGAGGCTCAAACAACAAATTGTCGGTTGTAGTAAAAGGGCCAGCAGCAATAATCTGTTAAGTATAAGAGCATGTGTGTAAACTATAAATTACTAACAGAAATAGAGTATGTATAGAATTACACCAAAAATATTTGAAGTGCTTGCAATGTGGAAATCTATAATATTTCAACCATAATTTAGGTAGAGATATCGATACAAATTTGTGTGTTGCATGAGCGGCTTAAGATCATTCCTAAGCTAGCTAGATAGGATGTTACTATTTTAGGCATTTTGCCATTATGAAAATGACTCTTCAGTAAAACTGTAGAAGAAAAGTTTCTAAATGGTCTGATATAATTCAATAAATTAAAATGTAGTGCAGAACTTAATTTCCAGGAAAACTCATTAGCAAACAAAAAGTGGGATGCATACCATTGATAATTCTCTCTGATTACAAAGCAGATCAGTTGGCCGATTCTCCTTATCAATAGCTTGTTTCTTTGAAGGATTCAAATCCTCATTAGCAACAGGGATAGGTATACAATCAACCAATTTAGATGCAACAAGGCAATGCCCACTGGGATTATGCCCTCCAATTCCAACTACCTATCAAGATGAAGTCTTCCCTTTATAACTTATGAGTCTGATACAAAATCGCACATTTGAAACATGCAATTCAACTCACCATTTCTTACTCACCTGACCAGGGAAAACTGAAAAATGACTTAAACGTTGTAAGTCTAGGCGGACACATTCCCCTCCAGAATGCTCAATACTGTTGAGGTATTACCATATTAGAAAGAAAAAAAATCCATGTAAGATAGATAAACTTGAAGAGATGAATGTAGGTTGTATGAAATACATGATACATAGTGTCACATGTAAGTTAATGATTGATTCTATGGTGGTAAAAAATTGATTTTAAATATTGCTTTTGGCTAAAAGTGAATTAAATGTAAAATGACCTATGTTTACATACATTCACATAAAAATGAATTGAACAATAAATTTTGTGCTAGAAGACATGTTTGAAAACAGAATTTACAAATTCAAACTTGTTAGAATTCATTCTGGAGGTAACAACAATTCCACTAGAGAACATCAATCATTATAAAAAAAAAAACAATTTCATACTTCCAAAAGAGTATTTGTTCCAGGTTATTCATAAACAAGTCCAAAAAGAGCATATGTTCAACGTTATTCATATCCAATCCAACATACTGGCAGTAGATGCATCAACCTGAGAAGAGACAACACATATGTATGCATGAATTATATATGGAGATTTAATGGCTATTCACCTGCTCTGCAACATTACAGATTTCTCATTAAGACGACCTTCTCCATCACAACAAATCGTGCCAACGGCAAAAATGCTTCTCTGTTAAAGCATATTACTTAGTTGTCAGTCAAATTTCCACTTAGGGAAAGATTATTCAATTTAATCGTAGACCAGAATTAATGCAAATGTTAAAAAACAAAATATCACGACAATTTCATTGGCCAAGAGCCAATAATTGAATTTGGTGCTTCAGAATTTGCATCAAAATTATGTGTATGCGTGAGAGAGAAATAGATGCATTAAACTTACAGGTGAGGCAACTGTAGGGTCTGTTGGTTCTTCATAGAGCCCAGAAGCTACAAGTGCTCTTGCATGTTTTCTAATTCGGCTTTCTATTGCATTAATCTAAATACCAATAATCAGATATGAACAAACAAATGTAAAAAGGTAAATATCTAAAGTGCAACGCTAGATATCACATACCCTATCCTCTGTCCTATCATACATGAATCTGCAACCTGGTTTAGGCCCTGATCCATGAAACACCAATGAACACCTTTTCCGGGTTTGGACTTTTGTAACAATACTGTATTCGTCATTCTCTGCATTCTCATGATTAAGTTCTTGTCTTCCATTTTCTACATCAGGCATGGTGTTGATGCTGAATTTCACCACAAACCTATCTGTTCGCTTTGAAAAAGGTGTCACCAGATTGGCTGGTTTTCCAGAAGCTAAAACATTCCCGTACAAAGATGGTGTATCATGTGTAGGCGAAAAAACATTTTGATGATGATTTGTTGGTGTGCTGGGAGTATCGTCCTTTATATCATCATCATCGTTATTTAAGATCCTACATAAAAGGATTTTCATAAGAATAACCTTTCCTTTAATTCAACAACTCTGGCTGCTTAACTATTTCATGGCCATCAACAGATACAGCAATAATTAAAAACCACTAAACTTAGTAGTCTATACTCTATCCTAATATGCACCAACAACTGTATCAAAAGGATAGATACAAGTTCAAAAACACTTATAAGGAATAAATTAAGAGGAGGGAGCAGACAACGAGCTGAATTTGTTAAACACAACCGGATCATTTTTTTTCCACTTTTACACAGAGATGTAAGCTATAACTGAGGAGGTATATACAAACACAATTCTTCTTTCTATGCATTTGTTACACTATCAGCAAAATGATTGTCTAAAGAGCAGCAAATATTCTATTTCGAGTAACAAAAAAAAGAACTCTTGACTTAAATGTTAATGCATGGCCAAAGTCACAATTAAAACACCAAGGATAAAGGAAACATGACATAAGTAATTCAAGTAGGATGTGCTTACATTTCTACATCTTTGATAGAATAAAGATGCAAACCAGTTTCTTCCTTTATAATATCTTCTTTCGTAATATTTTGTAGATGAATGAGAAAGCCTTCCATTTCAGCATTTTCCACCGTTGGTTCATTCAGCTGCCTGTAAAAAATCACCATCCAAATTCAAATCGTAAAATATCCAGCAAACAAAATTTGTTAAACTACCTGTATAAATAAATAAATGAATTCATATGACATGACAAAGTTCTTCTGATGTGTTTATATTTCACTAATCACAAAGTATAATATTAATTAAACACTCAAACTTCACAAATTGCAGGGGAGTGTTATTTTATTGGCAAATTGGAATGTAAATAAGAGCAGCAACAAAAGATACGAACCTATTAAGGTAATAAACTTCCCAGCTTGAGACGAGATCGGAAGGAGTGAGACTGTAGTTGATGCAAAAAGTGAGACCTAAACATTTTGCAACAGGTTCAGTAGATTAAGAAACTATTAGCATTAATTAATTAAGGAAAAGGGAAGAACAACTATTTACATTTACTCAGAATCTCTTCTTCTTCGTCGAGATCGAACCCTGCTTTTTTGAATTCGGATTTGATTTCCTCTTTCATTTTGCGCTCTCTCTTCTCTCACTCTAGGGTTTCTCCGATTTGAGGTGCAAAAAGAAATATGGCGGGAACTTTTGCCGGTGGGGTTTTTATATATAAAAATAGAAAATAAAAAATTGGTTTGTTGTATTCCGATTATGCCCTTTATAATGCATCAGTATTGACAGACGCATCGTTGAAACGAAGTCAAAACAAAGTCATGTATTCACTGTCTTCTTATTTAGTTATAATTATAAAATAGTCATTGATTGTCAATTTCACTTAAACAATATTGGTTAGAACCGTTGAGCTGACATATTAACTGTCATGTAATCAAGTTTTAGAAAACTAATTTATAATTTTTAGTAATGAAACATTGATACTTTTCCTTAACAATGTTGAGGACTCTTTTGATACTTTTTAAATTAATTATTTAGAGTTAGAAAACAATTCCTTTATGATACTCCAAGTAAAAAAACTTCTTCCTCGCATTTTACCACTTCAAACTTGTTCATAAGCTGATTGTATTATTCCATAACATTTTATTATTATATTTGTGATATTATTGATCGTTGAATTTTGGCCATAAATTCACATTCATTTTTCAATACTTATTTTTTATTTTCATCAACACCAATATTTTTTAGAAACAAATATAGCACGTAGTTCATCACACCATAGAATATAAGAATAACAATTATATTTTTGATATATAATAACTGAAATCATCAAAGAAATAATAAATTATAACATACCATAGAAACCATAATAGTAAAAGAATCAATAAAAAACAATTTTAGTTTTTTTTACAGTAAAACCCCTTCCAAACAGAATAGAAGATAGAAATAATTATATAAAAAAAATGCATATTTAAATATTATCTTTCAAATATGACAATCAAATAATGGCTGATTTGGATTTGCATTTATCCTTAAAAAAATTTATTACAGTTTTCCTCCCATAAAAACAAAAAGAAATCGAATAATTTTCTTCGATACATGATTCATCAAACTTTAAATTACCAATACTTTTTCCCTTTTATAGATATAGTAAACCGATAGTTATCACCCATCATATCATAACCTTTTTGCAAATATGATATAATTTATAGAAAAAGAACAAAATTGGAAGAAGACGTCGAATGGAAGAAAATTGGGAAAAACGACTTCTCAATAGTTGTTGTATAAAAACACAATTTGTTGCAATTTGGTCCTCTTCATCATGCGCCATTTCATCTAATTTGTTATACATTAATCATGCATCACTTCATCCAAAATTAGTCATATCATCATTTTTTTACTAACAAAGATTCATAAATGATTTTTTTAAAACTTGTTAGAATTTGCAAGGATATAAATAAATAAATAAATTATAGAGACTAAAATCAAAATGAAATATATTTGCAAGGACAAAAAATATATTTAAACCAAATAATAATATTCTCTATAAAGAAAATATGATTATAATATTTTTTTTATTTTATTATTGTATCATAATCATTATTTTATTATATTAATTATAATAAATATGATTTTTAAATTTATTATTTTATATATGTGAATGGTTGTGCACAAACGGATATGAAAACTTAAATTTCACACTAAAAAAAACGGGAACGAATGTGAACTTTTCCCAATTAATCGGATGCGAAGACGAGAAAGATAAAATTTATCATTGTGTTGTTGTCATGTCTATGCAACTCTATGAAAGATGAATAATCACTTTTTAGAGATAATAATTGTGTATTTGTGAGTGAAAGATGAATAATTAATAAGTAAAAAATAATATGTTGTGTTGTATCCTCTAAAACTTTTGGGATATAACTTGAGAGTCAATTCAAATTTGATCTCTACTTGCCCTCTATTTATATCTCAATTTTCTTTTGAATTATGGTCATATTTAACTCAAACCTTACATGTTTGAATATATTAATAAACTAAACCAGGACTTGTAAACCTCTATAACACATATATAGTAGCTCTCGCCCTCCAACAAAAATACTTAATTACAATTTCGGTCTATTTATTTTACTTAAAATTTCAAGCTCTCTATTTCTAAAACTTGAATTTTGGTCCCATCCTTTATAATTTGTAGGATTTTGATGATTCTCCTCTATTTTTTACGATGTGATATGCTCAATAATGATAAGACACAATTAAATTAAATAAAATAAAATTGTGTCAACATTATTCTCTTTTCTTTCATAATATTATTTTTTTACATTGATATTAATAACGACGCTCGTGAAAATTTCTTAAATAAAAATAATTAAACAAATATTAATATAGATTCAATGTCATCCAATTCAGTTATGTCATGTTACTATTATATTATTAGTAAATTTGCAATATCTTATAAAAAATAAGGAGGATTACCAAAATCTCACGAATTGTAAAATAGGAGAATACAAGCCTGAATTTTAAAATAGATAATTTTAAACAAAAGAAGAAAACTAAAAATACATTTAAACAAAATAAACATTACTCATCATTAATATATCTTGATAATGGCTATATTAGATAAAGATAATTTATTAAAAAAAATCTATTTATTTCATTTGTAATGTTTTTTTAATTTACGTGGAGAACAAATAAATGCAATAGCATTGTCAGATATGTGTAGCGATTTTTCTGTCAGTTAGTGCTACTTACTTATGCTTAGTTTGCGATTGAAAAGTTGGTGTGATGATGATCTGTTAGAAGCCTTCAAGTTGTTAAGGAAGAACTCAGTGCCGTAAAAAATTAGTGTATTTGGATGGAGATTGTTACAACACACATTACCTATCCAAGTAGAATTATGGAACAAATAGGTTATTCGCGACGCACAACAGTGTTGTGTGATGTGCTTTAACGAAGTAGAATCTGCAAAGCACTTATTTGCATAATGTGCAAAGGCAAAAGAAATTTGGAGCTTGATTTTTAGTTGTGTAGGTTGGAATTCAATGGGTTTGAGTGACGAAGTACTCAACAACGTTGTGGGGTGTTTGATCGGAACGAAATGACATGTTATACTTCACTAAATATAATCATGTTTGTGCACTATATGAGGACATATATCTCAACCGAGATTTGAATGTTACAGTTCACTATATGTTGCACTATTGTGCACTATATATTAGCTCATGTCACAAACCTAAACACAGTTGATAGAGAATGTTGCATTATAATGAGGGTGCTCGAGGGATTTTAATGGATAGGTGGAGACTGTGGAGAGAATAAGCGAGGAGGCATGAGAGATTTTATTGGTGGGGAGATAATATATTTTAAAATTGTTTTGTACTTGATTGGAGAGAGATTTTAGTCAAAGAAAATTGTTAAATAACATTTTTATCTTTTTTAATGTTTAATGCTAAATTATCGTTTTGAAGCATTTTTGTTGTTTTTATTCTGATTATTCGTCAATAGTGATTTTTATACACTAACCAAACTTAACTTATATTTGATTTTCAGTTCAATCGGTTGGTCTGCTCTGATGTATTTTTAAATATTGATTTTAGACAAAAGACATTGCATAAAAATGTACATTTACTTTATTTATACAACATTGGCCACCAAATAATACACATGACACAATAAAAGTTGTGTTATGATTCAAGTGTTTCTTCTAACATACTCCCTGAATAATTACACCCTGATTTTTTTTTTTTGACTTAATAATTACATCCTGAATAAAACTCATCAGAATGTAAAGAATTTGTCCCTGTGTAAATTGCAATCGCATGAGATAACTTTCTACGATGCTAAGTTGCGCACATACTATCATAAATATTTGTGCATTTGATTGCTCCACTCTCTTATATAAGTTAAAGTTGTTCAAGAAACACAAATGTATTTGATTTATACTTTAAATAAATACATTAATTTTTATTGACAGAGCTTTATCTTATATTCAAGATCATAAGGAGCATAGAACTAGCTCTCTCGGTATTTAATTTCACCCGTCAACTTTAAAGCCAGCGAGAGTGAAATCAATGCCTGTCTCTGTAGTTAATTTATGAGAAGAACTTGTAGTCCTTGGCTTGTATGATGATATTCCTCATAGCACCGATTGGGGATAGTGTCATTAATATGACCCCAAGAACAATGCATACCTGAAATTGAATGGATGGGTAGCAAAATTAAAATCCATTAATGTAATAATTCAATACGAGAGATACTTTAATTGAAAGCTAATTAACATACCCAGTTAATTATCCAAGACAAACCAAATTTCTTGGGTTTCTTGAGTTTAAGCCAAATGACACAAGGCAACTGCAGGAATGATAAAATAAGACAAATTAAACATGTACTTTTGTTTTGTAATGTATCTCAAATTGATAATTGATATATATTTTTTAAAACATTTTCCATAAATCTGAGTAGTTGCATGAAAAAGTATTTACTAGAAGAAAATATAAATAAAAATTGAATTTAAAAAGTTCATATATTTAGTCTTAATTTTTAATCTAATATATCAGTTTTTCAAATATTATTTTGTTTATATTTCATTCATAGGTATATGATATACATCAGCTTCTCAAATACTAATTAATTATAATAGTTAGTTATTCTTTTGGTTAGTTATATGAGTCTTATGTAAAGAATAGTAATTAAAAAAAATTACTTACAAAGTAAGTTGTTGGGGCAAAGGCAAATCCTCCTAAAAATCCTAGAAGAGAACCAAAGAATGGGATGCATATGCCAGTGAACATTGTCAATGCTGAAAGAAAAAAACATAGCATTAAAAAGTTAACCATAATCTAATGGATGAAACTTCTAGCATTAATCTAATGTCAACAGGTAACATGTGACATACCAACATAAATAGTGCGAACTATTAGTCGTAGACCAAAAGAAGGTGCAAAGTCTAATTCCTTAACCAAGACGGTTTCAAGCATGTCAAACACTGGCATTGCAAATACCTGTTGTTAACAAAAAAATGTTAAGTGTAAATCATATAAAACATGGATCAATGAGAATATGCGTTGGATAATACATTAAGATTAAAAGATATGTACTGCAAGTATTAAATTATTTTTACAATGATAGTCTGATCGCAATTTATCAACACATCAAAAATTTGATGTGTTGATAACTGGCGGTGTAAAATAACTTTATACTAACAATGAAAAAAAGTTAAATGAATGAACTAACCTGATAGCCTCCAATAACGTGGATAACAACAAAGAAGTTAGCCGCGGCGATGAGCCAAGTAGGGTGTTTGAGTGTGATGAGAATGTTATCATCAACAGAGTTTCCAAACATATAATATCCAATAACTGCAACAGGGAAGTAGCAGAAGGCAACTCCTATGTATGCAAAAATAACTCCTCTCCACATGGGTTTCTTTGAAGGAACCTCAGGGGTTGAAGGCATAGTTGCTTGAATTTCTAGAACAACATTGTGACCTGCATAAGCAAATGCTACATCTCCCAATGCAGATAGGAAGTTGAATACGTTATCAGAAGTGCTAGTTGATCTGGGACCATAGTCCACATTTGGTGCAACCCCTTTCTTAACTGCAGCAGTCCATGCTATGGTTGAGTACCTGGTTAATTATTAATTCACAACTTAATTTCAGCTTCAACATAAAATTATAATTAAAATAAATTTTTAAATATGTATTTTATTCTTGTAAAATTATCACATTTTTTGTTTTTGTTTTTAATCTTGTAAATATATTGCTTTTGGTATTTAATTTAAAGTCCGGCTCATTTAACCAGTCCTGTAATTCACGATCTTCTCACTTTCCTTTTTCATCGTTGGAAATTAGCGAGTTTTGGTCTTACGTGGAAATCGAATCTGCTATCTAAGAAATAGGTATCATCTTCATTCAATAATTGTAGTTCAATTGATATTGAAAGTGAATGAACAATAATACTTAACCTTTAAGTACTGGATTCGACTCCCACAAAAAGTTAAAAACTTGCTAATTTCCAATCAAAGTACATACAAGAAGATCATGAATAATGGTAAGAGAGATGGACTATTAGTTATTGTTTTGTTTTAGCCTATGCAACATTTGTTCACATTAATATTCATTATCAATTTTAATATGAATAAATTTTGCAAATAATGAAATTTAATTACTTACGTTAAAGACATGGCAGCAGCACTAAAAGATATGGCAGAAATGGAGTTGAAGTCAGGACATTGAGCAAGAACAAAGTTGACAGAAGCAAAAATAATGATCCAATAAGAGGTCCTAATCTCTTTGCAATCAGGGCAAAGAGTATCATGAACCTTCTTCAATGATTTACCACCAGTAACCATGTAAACAATGCATGTGCCAACATCAACAACAACTTGTTGTGGAACCACAATCCAGAGACCCAATTTCTCTCCAAAGGCTTCTTGACCCAACTCATGATACCTATCAAATCTCTTTCCAGGAACCATTTCATGCATTTCAACCATTTGCCATAGGGTATACAATGTAATGACCCATGATAGTACAAGAATGACAATGCCAGGACCCCTGTTATTTGGTGACAAATATATAACAATAAATTAATAGCCATATGATGTTTGAAAAATAAAAAATTAGAATTCAAACTAAAATAATAAATTAGTATATATATACCAGCCCATATTGGACATTGCATATGGAAGACTGAGAACACCGGCACCAACCATGGCCGTGAGATTGTGGAAAGTTGAATACCACCATTTGGCGTTTCTCGAGGCTGTTATGGGAAGCCAATCATCAATTGCCTTCTGTTTAGCATCAACGTCACTACTACATTTTTCAGGGTGACCCTTCTCGTCACCTCCACCCATACTTTAATTCTCCTCGCCGACTACTTTATAATTGTGCGACAAGGAGTACAATTGTAGTATGGTATGGATGGGGGACTTAGGGACAAAATTAAACTATAGCGATCACTTTATATTGCAATTAAAAACTAGAATGTCTTAATTCGGTTTTCGCCACATACACTATGCTATTTTATGTGCGGTACATGTTAACTTGTTTCACTTTGGAGGAAATATTTGTTTTAATTGACATAACGTGGTGGTTCTTAGACCATGGTATCCCGAATTCATCGGAACAGATTTTCGGTAGAATCAACAAATGATTCTAGTAAGGGAATACATTCTACATTTGGTTGAATGTACTAAAACAAGACATACGTATCTATTATGTCTGTCTCTATTTATAAGCTTTTGTTTTTTTCTTCTTTTTTTCCACATTTCTCAAGGAAAATAGAAAGTAAATTTAATGTACATATTTTAACATTGATTTTTGTAAAATATTTATATATATATATATATATATATATATATATATATATATATATTCAATTTATCTTTTCTTCTGTCCAGATAATACAATAGAATTAATAAGAAGTATATTTGAAAAAATAACTATAAATACATATAGTAAATTGAAATATGACTTATATTTAAAGATACATTTTTTCATAAGGTAAGTTCATAATTAGAGACATCATAATGTACGTTCATAATTAGGGACATATGTAGTATATCGGAAAAAGCTTTGACTCTACTTCCTATTCATATGTTTAGCAAAAAAATGTATCTATGGATCTATCAAACAAATCGAATTAATTGTTTTTAATTTTACTTCAAAGTTTTTTTTTAAATGACCGAGGATGCTGCATAGAGTGTTGGTGTAATGATGTTGTAAGATGTGTTTGAAGAAGTTTATTTGTAATTTCACATATTATTGTTATTTTCTAATGATCATTAGACAAATATTCTAATTTTTTTTTTCTGACTTTATAGTTTATCATGTTATATTTTATCATTGAGTATGTTTCTTGATTTCTTATATTGTTTTTTCCAACACTTTCGTAACACATTGGCATAAAAACTAGTCGGCAACGATTAACATATGTGTCTAATGTCTGTGTTGTGTACTCTATGTAATATTTTTGTTAAGAATTACAAACTAGATTGCTTCTTTTTCAACTCTCATTATATTATGTATATTAATTAATATTGCAGAAAAAACTTTTGCAAAATTGTCATTACAAGCTAAGAATATATTATTATCATGTTCTTACTCAAGCAATGGCAACAGTTAAGCGACTAAAGAACTGAAACGGTTATAACTCCCATTTGATTCGCAGCTATTTGAATCTTCCATGGTCATTCCCTGTGCTCCAAAAGAAACATATTGACTCATCAATTTTTTATTGAAAGAACCTTGTTTATCAAGACCCTTTTGTTTGTTCATCGAATTAGATAGAGAAACTAAAGATAATTCTTGAAAAAGATTAGAACTTGAATGAGTTGGAAGATTGACATGTGGCTTTAGCTGAATTACACCTTGCATGAGTCCTGCAGTGAAACTCATTTTGGAGGATGGACTTGGATGAAAACTCCTTATAGATTGTGTTCTAAGGGAGCATGAATGTGAGTATCTTTGCCTTAATGGAATTGAAAACTCTTCTAAATCTTTACTTGTACTTAAAGGATCAAGAGAATCATCATCGTTTTCCAATTCTTTGAAAGCTTCTTTTGTGTCTTTTCTCCTAGGCCACTTGAGAAGAAACTTTAAGCGTCTTGCAGCATAATTGACAGAATTATTATTGGACTTGTTATATGTGGAATTAGCAGCATCAGAATTGCTTAATTCACTTGAGCATGAATATGATTCAATACTTGTTTGATCATAATTGACATTAGATGCATTCTCAATTCCAGTGTACAAGAATATCTCTGCATCCGGTATTCTAAACGAAGTCCCGGGACTACTTCCATTTACCTGGATTTGGATCTTCTGCAGCTGCTGCACGGTGCAACTTAATTCAGAGTATTCGGAGCTAAGTTTAGAATTCGTATCTCTTACTGTATCATCTTGACAATTAGAGATCCCTCCTGCGGAAACCAACCGTTTGATTAAAATATCAGAAGACGTCGATCGCGGTCGTTGCTTCAAAAGATCTAAAGGTGTCATACCATCAGCATCACAAATGTTCAAATCAATTGATGGCACAGACATCAATAATTCCACTACCTCACATTGAATGCCATCAATAACAGACACATGAAGACAAGTTCTTCCATCATTGTTCTTAACATTGATGATCTCTTGTGTCTTCACAATCTTTTCACTCACCAATTGTTTCATGAGTTGAGTATGCTTGTCTAGTCTACAGAAACCAGGACTCTTGAAACCAGCCACTGCCAAATGAAGAAAAGTATCTCCATGGTGGTTGGTTAGCAATGCTAGTGATGGAGATGCTTGTATCAGAACTTCTACCACAGGTAAGTAACCTTTGTAACAAGCTACATGTAATGCAGTGTTTCCTTGAGTATCTGTTAAGTTGATAATATCAAATGACTCAAGTAGCTTTCTCACCACCTGTATCATTACCATGATATATATCAAAATAATGTACAGTGAAATTGTAGGATGTATGCAAGTTAGAACATGTTTAAACTTCTAAAGGATTACCAAAATTAACATTAACCTTGGTTAATTGGAGTCTATGTAATGTTTTGTGAGATTAGCTCAAAAAAAAAGCAATATGCAGGAGCAATTGATCAAAATGTGTATAGTATTGTTTAAATAATGTATCAAAATCTTATATTTCAGACTAATCTCTAAGGAACATGATTAGTACCCCAAGCATTTGGAGAATCCTCCCTTAAAAGATAGTTATCAAGAGAGAAGAATTAACTCATTTAAGTACTCCACCAAACAACTCATTCTACATAATGTGCACTACAAGAAAATTACGTTTTTCCTGAGGACTACTACCGCGGCCACCAAGCCTAATGTTTGATACAAGCACAACTTCATCTTTCTCCTATATTTCTGATTTTTATCATTCTCTTTATTCTCTCCTCACTCACAACTTCCTCTCATCTCTCTTCCTTCATGATTTCATCTTGTAGTGGTCGGACTTAGACACCTCATAATACCCAAGTCAGTGGTGGGACTTAGACACCTCATAATACCCAAGTCTCTGTCCGAACATGATTTGTCATTTTTCAATTTGAGACTGACATAGTGACATTCATGGTTTAAAAAAATTATCCCCAACCACAATTGTGATTGCGACATCAAAGTTTTTAAGGTATCTACAACCCCAATGCAACCACAATGGATCGCATCAACAACATTTGACCGTGATTACACAATAAACCATGACTTAACCTTGTTGATAGTAAACAAACAATACTTATAACATCTAACAGATGAAGTAGAAATAACAGTAGAAATTAGAGACGATAAAAAAACAAAATTGATCACCAAATTTGACGTCTTTAACTGTTAAGACATAAAATTTGATAAAAATTTGTATTTTTCAGTCTCTAAATTTCCATTGCAATTTTTTCTGACAGTAAAAGTACAATAATCAAAGTAAACTTTCTCACCTCAACTTGCCCTGTACCAGCTGCTGTATGCAAAACAGTACATCCATGAAAATCTGTAAATACTAAAACATCGCCAACACTTCCAACAAACTCTTTGAGTATCTCCCAATTTCCACCTCTAGCAGCAGCATGAACACCTCTATTAACCATATCCTTCTCAAAAACCTCCTCCATAACCAATTCTACACTATTTTTCAACATTGCATAACCAAACAGAACCTTAAACACCTCATAATTTTTACTCCTCGCTGCAGCATACAATATATCAGTAACTCCATACTCACCTTCTCCAAACACAAGCGAAGGTTCTCTTCCCAACAATTCCTTAACAAAATCCACGTCACCAGCCGAAGCAGCAGTGTAAAGAAGCCATCCACCATAACCAGCACGAATGAGAGAGTTCTGTTGGCATCTTCTTCCAGTTTCGCATTCGATCATGAGTTTTTTGGCGACGTGGGACCGGCATTTAGCCACGTCCTCGAAGTTCGATTCGTCGTCCCAAACGGTTTCGAGACGACGAATTCGAGGAAGGGAAGTGAGTTTGATGAGGAGGTTGGTGTCTAAGTGGAGAAGTTCAATTACGAGATCGTATAGAGCGTTTGCTGCTGCGTAATCAATTGGTGATGCAAACCACCATTGTTGTCCTGTGCTTTCCCAACGAAGAGGGAAATAGGATGGAGGCATTGTTATTATTGTTAATTTTTTAGTGAAGTGAATAATAAATAGTATGGAGATGATAATTAATAATGTAATGTCACTGTCCACAGGGTGCTAATGTCAATGGTGTAAAAGGAAACCGTTGAAAAAGAAAGCATAGAAAAGGTTAGGATTCTTTTGTCGGTGAGTCAGTATAGGGTCCTACCAAAGGGTATTATTATTACTCATTTTTAAGGGACTAATTATTTACTGCATCTTTCATTTTACATCTACATTTACATTGGATTAAAATTAGGGTGAGCTTATATACAGACTAATGTGATTTGGTCAATCTTATTCTGAAATCAAACAAACAGTAATTATTTTGATTTCAAATGTGTGATGATATTGTTAATTCATTTTAATATATATATATATAGATTTTTTTTAAAAAAAATTAAGAAAGAGAAAAGTGTTATAGCTAAAACACATAAGACTCACAATTTATAATAATCATTTTCTTCATAGTCAATAAGTTTCTAATCAATAAAACACCCTAATTTTATAATTTTATTCTTTTTCTTAAGTAAATTATTCGTAAAAAATAGCAATATTCTTTTAAAAAACTTGGAATATTGTAAAATAAAAAAACTCTGAGTATCTATCAAACATTAAATTAACTAATAAAAAATATATTTGAAAATTAAATATTTATTTATATTAATCTTTATAACATATGTTCAAGGTGAAATCTCAAATTTCAAGTTTTGCAAGTTTTGCGGTGAAACAATAATAGGACACTAGATCAATTAATCCAACTAAGCTAAATGAACACTAAATTAATTAATATACAACACATTTAAAATTAGAATTGTTTTGCGTGAAATATTCAAGGTTGTTTAGTTATTTTTAGGTAGTAGTATGAAGTAATGATTAATAATCATGTGGATTGATTTATACATTTTAAGGACACTATCCTTTAATGGTAAAGAAATAGTGGTAAGAAAATTAATATTATTAATTTATGATATTATTGTAATGGTGAGAAATAAGAAAGTTTTGTGAATAATCTGATTAGAGTGGCTTACTCTAATATTAGAGTGGGTTGAGTTCTCACTAATCAAATTCATGTCACAAAAGTCACCTACTATAATATTACAGTAGATCATTTACGCTTTTACTGGAGTCACATATTAACAATTATACTATAATCACGATTCACAACCACCAAATAGCAGCGGCTATTTTACATTAGCATGAGCATGCTTCCAAAATTAAACAATAATTTGATAACTACGTGCAAATATAAATTGACTTGATCATCAAAATGTGTAAATATATCTTTTTATTGTAGAGTTTGAAGCAACAATTATATTTTCCATTACTAGAGACATTGAATTATGTCTCTTAGTTGTGAATTCAGGTCGATTCTTGATCCAAAAGCAATGAATCTTTCAATGCATTTATTTTATTGATAAAAATTATACATAATTAATGATAAATTAACTTTTTGTTGCAACTCTATTGTTATCAAGTATAAAGAGTTGATAAATGAGATTGGCGAGTAGACAAATAAAATGTGATTAATAAATATATTGATTAAAGCTAAAAAAAAATATTTACTAAAACTCATTCACAACTTAAATTTAATTATTTAATTATTAATGATAGAATTAACTAAAATGTCATAAAGCTAAAAAATTAACTAATCGGCTAAAACTAATAAATAAAGCTAAATAAATACAAAGGCCATCAATCTTAGGCTCTATGTCCATGGAAAGTGGCCCCGATCAATGAACTAACCGAGGGAGCAATGTAGGGATCGACTCCATCTCTATGCATTTCATGTGCTACTGCCTACTAGATCTACATTTTTGTGATCACGAGATTTGTAATTATTTTATCCCTATGCTCTTTTAAAATCTAATGAAATGGGCAACACATCATGTGCCACAGTTAAAGGTTGTGAGACAAATTAACAAATCAAATTTGCAGTAAGCCTTAAAACAAATACTATGTGAGACAAAATCTGACTAGGCGATTACAGAAAATGGATCACAATAATGCATTTTTGCTATATATAAAGAATATAATAGTCTTTATTTTTTAATGTAGATTGTTTATCGCAGATCCATTTTAGAACTTCATTTTTTAAGTGGACAACTTGAGTAGATTAATAAGAAACTAAATTTTGTATTGTATACCTAACTACTTGTATTAAGTAATTGTCACATAGATACTCAATGTCGATAAAAACGTTTTTTCTCTAACAATAGATAATGATAATCGAAGCCACCATAACAGTGGAGGTCCTAAGCATATTCAGCAGGTTCGACCGATGGAGCCTCATACTTGGAGGACACAAATTTATTTTTTACTTTTTTTTTAATTATAGAGTAATTTAATATTTTGATCATTTAGAATTAATTAAAAACAAATTTCACGTACATAGATACAAAATCTCGCTCTTGGAAATCAACACAAATAACAATTAAATAACAATTAGACTCCTTCACAAGTCTTCAATGCGATGGAACTCGTAGATGAATTTCAAAAAAAATTGGTTTCACAACCTCCCAAATTTCTTGAGGAAACTCAATTTCAAACAGTCGAGACGTGAACATTTGTAATTGTCACATTACTACACAACTTTCTTGACTTCATCTTCATCCCCACTTCAACGTCAAATTTGATATAATGTTGGTTTAGGAGGCTCAATCGATCTTAAACGAGACTCAAAATGCTTCAAAACTCAATAAGTGCTTATCTATGTACTGCTTTTATAATACAATGTAAAGTTTTTTTCATATTATGTCATGGATAGCTTATGAAAATTAGTGAAAAATAATTTATGAACATGTTATAAACGGTTTCTATAAGTTCTCCAAGACAAAACGACAAATACTTATGTTATGTTAGTATATAAATTGAAATAAGTCAATTCAAGCGGTAGAGTTGTCAATGAACCGAACCAATTCAAAAATAAATTAAGATTTAATTTCACAATTAGTTTGTTGAACTTGATTCATGAACCAAATGAGTTGAATTTAAATTGAAAACTGAGTTCGCTAAACAAATGAGTTGAAGTTGAGCGATGTATAGTTCGACTCGTTTGTATCATCTAAATTAAGTAACTCAATTTAAAGAATAAATATGATATTATGTGTAAATGTATAAACAATCAGATATGTTTATAATAACAATAATTGATTTATTTACTTTTATCAATTACTCATTTTATAGAAGAGTCAAATTTCACACATATTTTAAATAATAATTTATTTTTATATTATCAATTTTAAATAATTAATTTTAGATAATTTTATTTTTATATGAAATAAAATTTGACTTGAGAGTGTAAAAAAAAATTATTTTAGGTGTAAGTATTCTTTGAAGATAATGTTGAACACATTCTAGATGTGATTTTAAAAGAAAAAAAATCATTGAAAAATTAATATTAAGAAATTTTTTATATCATTTGAAAAACACTAAAAAGACATACAACTGTATTGTCAACAAATTTCATGTGATATGTTGCATTTGTTGTTCATATCAAACTTGTCTTTTAAAAGTTAGAAACAACTATATTCTATTATTTTGAGATTCAACTTGTCTCTTTTAAAAATTAAAAAACAATGTATTTAATTATTATTTATACTATAAGGTAAATAAAATTATTTTAAGTATTATATTATTGTTCATAGTTTATTATTTAGTTATGTTCTATGTTTCAAAATCTCGCACAAATTTTTTTTATTGAAAAATAATAAAAAAATTTCTCGATTCTCACTATTGAAAAATATACTTTCCTAAAGTCTTTTCTTTTTTTATATAAAAAGTGTGCCACTTACAAATGAGACAATCAAGAGTAATGAGAAATTTTATTGATATAATAAGATTGATCTTTAAGTTTAGTTTAAATTATATGGGTTTTAGTTAAAAAAAATTAATTAATGTTTATTAATACTTTAACTTAAAGTCAAAAGAAAAAAATTTGATTCGAGCTATCAAATTGAACCGAGTTCTTCGTGAACTTAAATCGTGTTGAGTTCGAACTGAAAAATAAATGTGTTAAACTCGACTCGAATTGAATCGAAAATCGACTTACCTCAATTATTTTCAACCCTACAAACACGTTTTATAAAAGACATTCATGGTTCTATAATTGTTAATTATTAATAAATAATATCTTCTTATGTTAAAATAACTATTAACATTTATCTATTTATCAATGAAAAAAGAAATGAATTACCACCTACTATTCTTAATAAACATTTTATTTTGGGTTAGTATAGGAATAGATATCTTGCCACCCTTTTATTTGGTTCAATAAAATAGCTACCGGCCTACAACCTGCACATATTATATGGTTGATATTTGATAGAGCTTAGTTTAGTTTTTCTTTATTAATAGATAAAATGGTAAAAAAAAATTATCAATCTAATTATTTTAAATATTTATTAATAGAGCTAAATTTAGGTTATTTTAATAATTAATTAATTAACAATGGGCCTGTAGTAGAGCGTAGAGTTCTCGAGGTCCGTAACCGTTGTGACCAGCCTACCCTGGACCCCAAACAAACAATTGTGACCCGCCTACCCATTCTAGAACCCCCCTCCAAAATGAAAAGAAAGAAAATGCTATTGTAATCTTGCTTCTTTGCCTATTCTAACCACATTAGAATAAGGATTATAATATATTGATTTTTTGTATGTTAAAAAAATTACAAAATTACATTTAATGATTGACGCTTTTTATTAGAGTCGCAACTATTTTAATTTTGGTACAAGTGTTGGATTTTTTTTTTTATTTTGTAATTTGAAACTAGTTTAATAATTACATATATAAGACATACTTTTTATATATTATGTTACAAAAGATAGTGTGTCCGTTAAATTAAATACCATAACCTATAATTCAGGTTTTTATTATTCCAAAATATAGCATCAATTAATTGTTCAAGTTCATATCAACTAATAAATCATTTAATTAAAATTTTAATTAGTTTTATTATTTTATTTGATTAATAATCAATTAAAATTATATAAATTAATATAAAGGTATTTGTTCATATAACAATTCTTAAAATATAATAAATTATGTTGCAATTCTTCTACTGTTGTATTGTTTGAGTCCGTAATCTATTATTCTGCTCCAATTGTGTTTGTTGTAACTTGTAGTAGTCTTGGATTATACTTCCTCCGTAATATAAGCTCCACCCTCTTGTGATTTTCGTTTTTCTCTTTTTATAAGACATATCAATTGTATTTATTATTTTCTTAAAAATTTGTCCCTAGTTATATTACAAATTTTTCTCTAATAAATACTCCAATAAAATCACATATTAATCATTTCTCTTTAAATATAAACTAATAAAACAACTTAAATTATCAACAAATTTATTGATGCATTATTTAAACGTTAGGATGTTAATTGATTTATTTATTTATGGTTAACAAGTAAATTGATTTGATTTTGTAGACAAACCATTTTGGCTTTGAACAGTTAAATGTTTTTATTACATTGTGATATTCTAATAAAAAATATTTTTATACATCTTACTTTAGACAATAGTATAGTAAGTGATATATCTTATTTGAGTTTTTATTTATTAGAGGAACTTACTGAATTGATATTCTTAGTTATACACTCACTTGCTTATAGTTTATAATATCAAGTTTTATGATCTTAAATGGTTTGTTCTTTTTAATGGGATTTGCCTAATTCATGCTAAAGCGAACAACTCCAACAAAAATTCCAAGTTGTTAAAACAAAAATTTAAAACGTTTGGATTGAACACTAGGCAAAACTCAACGAACCTAAAAATAAACCAGAGGAAGAGAGTCACAGAGTCATGGACAACAAAATATTCCTTATATTAAGATAACAAGGATTCAAAATGAAAAATGAAAAATAAAAAAGAAGAAGAAAAAAAAGTCATCAACTCTAAAACAAGAGGAGAAACCTAAGGCCGACTATTAATTTAAAATACAAAAAATATAAAACATAGACACTTTGTGTCTCAATGACTTCACTCACAACAACACAAAGTTTTATTAATCCGAATTCAAATTCACACTGATGATAATCTCGAGCGAGACAAAATTTAGAACAAGTTCAAACGATACAATCCAAGCTCTCAGCCTCAAGCCACAGAAGCAATGTGGACAATCAAATCAACAACACGAGTACTGCAACAACAAAACAAAAACAAAATGTCATCAATAAAAACTAAGTAGTAAATCTAGAGCCAAAAAAGATTAAAAATGAAACTATTCATCATATTGTAACAGTAAGGTGTAAGGTAGTTTACCTGTATCCCCATTCGTTGTCATACCAAGAAACAACCTTTACAAAGTTATCATTCAAAGCAATTCCTGCCTTGGCATCAAATATACTAGACCTGCACATGAAATCAAAAACCAAGATTAGTCTTAGTAATTGGATTAAGAAAACACCAAAAACTACTCATGATAGTTTCTCTGCCTAAAGTTGCTTGAAAACCCAACATTACCTGCTATCACCAATAAAGTCAGTAGATACCACATCATCTTCAGTGTAACCCAAAATTCCCTTCAACTTGCCCTCTGATTCCTCCCTGGTTTTTGACATTTCAACAAAAAGGGTTATGTTAGTTGGGAATATTTATTCAATTGGCCAAAAGTAAAGGCTTCAAGTTTACAACTTACTTGATAGCAGCCTTGATTTGTTCATAGGTTGCTTTCTTCTCAAGCCTTACAGTGAGGTCAACAACTGAAACATCAACGGTAGGGACTCGGAAAGACATTCCGGTCAATTTACCATTCAGTACTGGAAGAACCTTTCCTACAGCCTGGTTGTCACAAATTCAATATTCAATGGTGAGAAACAACAAAAGTATCGAAACAAAATTTACATCATCATACAAGCATATGTTATATAAATTTATATATTTATATCATATGGTACCTTGGCTGCTCCAGTGCTGCTGGGAATAATATTGAAGGATGCAGCTCTTCCACCTCTCCAGTCCTTGCTTGATGGACCATCAACAGTCTTCTGGGTAGCTGATCCACAACAAAAAAGTAATTAATCATAAATATCACATTAATCACAAATGGAAAAATATCATATATTAATTCAAAAAGGTAATTAACTAGTTTTCATTTATTTCGTTCTAAAAAAATCTTCATATGCTTTATTCAAAGTAAAATGAATAAATTCTAATTAGTAGAGTTAAAAAAGGAACCTGTGATGGAGTGGACAGTGGTCATAAGACCCTCGACGATTCCAAATCTATCATTAAGAACCTGTGGTAAATAAATATTAATAATTTTTTCAAGGCTAAAAATAATTTAAAATACATCAATAAAGATGCTAGAAAGGGCATAAATCAAAAACCTTGGCAAGGGGAGCAAGGCAATTGGTTGTGCAGCTAGCATTGGAAACAATGTTAAGCTCTGGTTTGTATTCATTTTCGTTAACACCAACAACAAACATGGGTGCATCTTTGCTTGGGGCTGAAATGACAACCTTCTTGGCACCACCCTATTCCACACAAAAATCCAAATTATACACATTTCAAATAATTGGATGATAATCTTCATAGACATCTAAGCTAAATAATTACATTTTCAATAAACCTTTATGAAAACAATTAAATCAAACAGGAAACAATAATCCTATGTAAAAGATAGTAGTAGTTAATTAATATTGGAAACAAAACATAGTTTTTGGTAAGCAAAAGACAGGATCCATAACAAACATTTAATCAATACAAGCATGAGAACGAGAAATAAATGTAATGAACCTTCAAGTGAGCAGCAGCTTTATCCTTGTCAGTGAAAACACCAGTTGACTCAACAACATAATCAGCTCCAACCTCACCCCATGGAATCTCTTCAGGGTTCCTAATTTTCAGATGCAGTCAGATTTGTTAAGAAATTAATTCACTAATTGCTTATACATAAAAGTGGGATAAAATTAATTCATTAATTACATATAAAAAGGATATAACATTCAGATCCACAATCACATATTAGAATTAAAAAAATAAAAACAGAAAAAAAAAAAAAAAAAAAAAAAAAAAAAAGGAAAGAAACTTTACCTTGTTCCGAAAACAGTAACGGTCTTCTCACCAAAGAGAAGGGTTTTAGAGTCCTTAACCTTAAGGTCAAAATGCTTCCATTGACCATGAACAGTGTCGTACTTAAACATGTATGTCTGCAATAATTGACAAAAACAAATCACATTATTTTGTAATCTTCTTACTATTTTGTTAAATTCTAATCGGATCTAAGTGAAAGAAATGGATTATACCATGTAATCAGTTGTGATGAAAGGATCGTTGATTGCAACAAGTTCAACATCGTCTCTTTGAAGAGCAACTCTAGCAACCAAACGTCCAATTCTTCCGAATCCTATTTACAGAGAAATGTATTAGTTATATAAAAAAAGAAGAACAAAAAATCAATAAAAATCAAAGCACAAAAAAAAAATAAAACGAAAATAATGGAAGTTGAATTACCGTTGATACCGATCCTAATCTTCTTGTCAGATGCTGAACAAGAAATAAGAAAAGAGATTAGTAAATGAATAATTAAAAGGTGTTAAAAAAAAAAGCTGAGACAGAAGAGTAAAATGAATACCCATTAGAATGAGAGTGAGAATAATAGAGTTGAAAAATAATAGAGAAATGAGATTAGAGTGTGGTTTGGTGGAGAAAACAAAGGCTAAGCAATGCTATTTAAAAGGGTTGTGTAAGAAGAGAATGTGTGCATGTCACGTGACATTTGTTCTTGGAGAAGGGGTAAGGTAGTAGCCGCTGATTTTGCTTACTGCTAGGTGGAAAGTGAAAACCCAGGGTTACCCCTGATTTATCAAAAAGAGTCAATCGCTGTTTGGTAATAGTCTGAGGTGTTATGAGTCTTATTATTTGACCGTAGGAGAAGATTACTAGAAGGAATCGGACGGAATTTTGTGGAATATTCGGAGCGTTTATGTTTGAGTTGAATAGTAAATGTCCTAACTACGTATTACATTACACGATCCATTGTTTTAAATCCCTCCATTCCAAACTACGTCTAGACATTTTTCTTAAACTCAATTTAGCACAGTAAGATCGTACTTTTTGCCCACATCTACTTTATTATTGACACTAGATCGAAGAAAATTTGTTAGTTTACGTATTAATTTAATTGATATTACGGTGATTGTTTTTTTTAGAGTCAAATATTTAATTATGTATCACGTAAATTTATAATAATATTTATCATTTCTTTTGTATATAAAAAAGAATTTGCTATACTCATACAAAAGATTCTAGAAATTAATAAAGTTTATTGTATTATTAAATTTGTAAATAATTTAAATTGTTTTATTGATTTACTCTAAAAAATAAATAGTAATTTATATTTAGCTTAAATGTACTTTTAGTTATTTTATTTAAAATTAATTTTTAGTATCTTATTTCTTAAATTGGATTTTTAGTTTTCTATTTTACAATTTGTAAGATTTAGTTTGTCCCTTTTG
>JBBPBT010000685.1:6531208-6547988 GCA_037974875.1 Cicer bijugum
TTTCTCCTTTTAATTTTTTAACTAAAAAATAATGATGTAAAATATTTTAAATAATTTGATATATGATACGATTATATATAACAATTAATATGTATGAAATTATAATAAAATATCGTAAAAATTTAGCTTTCAACTTTAATTTTTTTTTATATTTTTAATTTAATTGACGCATGTAGATATTTATATATTATAGAATTGTATGTCATGTCACTAAAAATATTTTAAATTATTATATTTTTAACTAAAAAATCTGATAGAAATACAAAAACTGTCGACTTTTAAAATAGAAGACCAATTCTGTAAATTAGTAATAGTAGATGATGTAATTTGTATCCAACAGATGAATCAAAACTGAATTTGAACTATTTATTTATTTAGTTGACTCTTTACATTATTATTCAAAATAATTTGTATGTCTGCATAATGTATGTATATAATATATAAGTAATGGTTAGGCTTTGTTTTTTGCATAAGTAATGGTTAGGCTCTAGCGTGATGCTTGACATCAGTCTTCACGTTGTTACTCTATATTTAGTTGCTGCAATGATCAAAGTCTTTCTATTTTTTAATGGCGTTTGTTGGTACTATTTACAATTAAGTTGACCCTTTACATTATTAACAATAATTTCTATATATATTATGCTTTGTTCAGAGAGGCATGAAGTCGCACTCTCCAGTTTAAGTTTTAAATACTGTAGAGGAATAATAATTTAGTGTCTGTTTGTGACCGTGCTAAATAATTAAGAATTCAAAAATACTATCATAATTATTTATATCATTTTCTTCTTAGAATAGTGAATCAATTTACGATAGACAAGGGATGCCAAAAATCAAAGAGTCCAATAAAAGATAAGAAATCTCAAAAACACTTCAAATAAATTTTATGGGCCTAAGAAGCAATGAAATTGACTCACTTATCAGTATCATGAGTATAAGAAGTGTGAAAGCCTCATCAAGAATACGTTGAAGGGTGAGATAGAGCAATTCCCAAATGAATAAGCAAATTCACATCAATTATAACACGATTAATGGAGAGGTGATGAGCAAAGTGAATACTATACCTCATAACTGAGAAATCTTGGGTTAAAACACTGCTATAATTAATCTTTTAGTCGAAAAATTCATCATTTTTCCAGCCTCATTGCAAATAATCTATCACATAGAAAATCCAATTAGAAAAAAATAAATGACCCTATATTGATTTTATAATAGTTTCAAGGTTTTTTTTTCTAAAGTCGAATTAGTAACAACCTTACCCAGAGGCAGTAAAACCGGAAGCTCACTATAAATAGCTTGAGAAAAATTACACATCAGGCCAGCTAGTTTTTTTATAATTATATATTATTTTTTTCTTTGTAGTTTAATACTTATTTTAATTGTATAAACAATTTATAGTATTTGAATAAAAGTTAATTTAATTTAATTAAGGTCTATTTTTATATATAAAGATGTGAGTACGTAGGTTTGACGATTTAGGTCCTATAATTGCCATATCACAGAGGGCAAAATCAATCAAGGACCTCTGTTTTGCATGAAGGTATCAATCAATCAATTAATAGTACATATCAAAACATCCAGAAGGTCAAAAGATTATTAAAACTAAAGAATAGAAGTTTTAAGATTATATGAAGCTGAGGACGTAAAAAAAATAACTTTTTTTTTTAAGAATCAAAATAATTTATTCAAACCAAATAAGTCATAATAAGCAATGCCTACAAGGAGTTTGATGTTACAAGATACATAGTAGGATTCAAGCTTCCGGTCGTATAGGTAGGAAAAATGATATTTGACATTACTTTTTTACGCTTTACGACTATTCACCGGTATTTATGTGTTGATTAATATCAATATTTTAATTTTTAATAAAATATTCAAAGTGTTAAATATAAAAAAAAATATATATATATATATATATATATATAATATGAGCATATGAAATAGGAGAAGAGACAGGTATAAAAAATCTTAATTAAAAATTATTTAAGTCACACAAATTATTTAAAAACAAATTACATGACACGTATAAAGTTGTGTTCCAACGAAACAAATACAAAGTTAACTCTCACCAATTCCAAATAACAGGAGACAACCATGAGATACAAGCAAACAATGTGACACTTAATATACCGGCTAACCATTTTTAAGAACAACTTTGTTCCATTGCATAACAGTAACTGTACCGGCGACAAACGTGCCTGTGTTCCTAACACTCATTCAGCGGCTTTCACTAAGCAATTCTCAAACATTCCAAATGGGGGTATATATCCATCGGTTTATAGGAAAACAAAATCAGGATACCTTGTTTTCTAACCTCTTTCAGGACAACATCCGAATCTCCTTTGTCAATTGCTCTGCTCAATTGTTTTTGTTCCTGAAGATGTTCTTTTTACATTTAAGGGTATACATGGGTTCACTTAGGGTTTTTTTCCGCCAAATTTGATATCCAAATAGATTAATTTTATTTGGGTTGGGTTGACCTCTCACTCCGTAATTTTTCTATAAAATACCACCAAACCAATATGACTATGAGTGGATTGAGTTCGTAGATATTGTTGAAACATAAAGTATGTTAGTGTGTAAATTTAAAATTTTGTTGAAATTTTTCCTTGAAAAACTCTAATATATTAAGTAGTTTTCAACTTTATAAATACTTAAATATGTTTGCTTTAATTTCTATATAAAGTGTGTCAAAATCTTGTGAAAAATACAGCAAATTTGAATGCATTTCTTACGTTTTTTATTGTAGTCCATTCGATATTTTAGAGCTTATGTCGTAGTCCCGTCGATTTTAGTGTTGGGGTTGATTGCAAGTCCCACATCCTTTAGTGTGGGAGAATAAGGTGAAGGCCAAGGCTATATATTGGGTTTTGGTCCTTTGTTTTCAAATGCACTAGTCAGCAATAATACTTTAAGCTTGTATTTGACTTAGTTTAAATATTTGCTTTGTAAGAGTGTCGTTGTACTGGGGTGTTGGGTGTGAGTGAGAGAAGTCTATGTGTTGTAACAATTTTCACATAGTGTTAATTCTCACCGTGGTTTTTTCTCCGGTTTTGGAATTTCCACGTTATATTCTTGTGTTGTGATTGTGTCTTAATTCTTTTGAACTTATGCTATTTTTCCCAACAACTGGTATCAGAGCCAGGTTCGGAGGTTTGGTGGGATAATTTTTCTTAGTATGTTTTGGGGTTGCAGCTTTGTCTGATCTTCCACATCAGAAAAGAATTATCCTTGGTATTGTTAGGGGAAAGGTGATACTGTGAAAGTGCTGTTTAGGGAGGTTCTGGCTAAGGAAAGACTTGGTATTTAAGTGTGTCTGTTGTGACCCACCTCTCTTTCCTGGGAATTTACCTGGTGCACAGTTTACAGTCTGCGTGCAGCTACTATGTCTTATTCAAGCGTTATGAAGTTTGACATAGAGAAGTTTGATGGAAGAATCAACTTTGGCTTGTGGAAAGTACAAGTCAAGGATGTGCTTATACAATCAGGATTACACAAGGCATTGAAAGGAAACACTTCCAACATGGAGGCCGACAAGTGGGAGGAACTAGATTTGAGAGGTGCAAGTGCAATTCGTGTTTGGCAAAGAATGTTCTTGCGAATGTGCAGAATCTGTCATCAGCCAAGCAACTCTGGGAGAAGCTTGAAGGGTTATATCAGGCTAAGGGCATCTCAAATCGGTTGTTGTTGAAAGAGCAATTCCACAATCTGCGCATGGATGAGGGTACGAAAATCTCTGATCATCTTAGTACTTTGAATAATATTGTCTCTGAGTTGGAATCTATCAAAGTTGAGATTGATGATGAAGATAAAGTGTTAAGGCTCATTTTGTCCCTTCACTTTCCTATGTTCATCTTAAACCTGTTCTGATGTATGGGAAGGAAAGTTTGAGTTTTGAAGAAGTTGCAACTAAAATTATTTCTGAAGAAAGGAGAATGAAAAATGATGAAAGCACTTCATCAAACTCAACGTTGCTAACTAGAAGTGGGGCTAATGGGAAGAAGATACATGCAAAGAATTTGGTGTGCTGAGAGTGTGAAAAGTCTGGGCATGTGAAGAGAAATTGTCCAGGTGGATCAGTATCTGAAAAAGACTCTAAGACAAGTGCTGGCAAAGTCTCCCTTGTTTTGGGAGATAATGGTGATCTCATCTAGAAGATAAAGTTTGTCCTTATGGTATTTCCGCTATACCATGAAAAAGGACAAGTTATTGCTAGCGGATTCAAAACAGCACACGGGCATTGGTTGGCATTGATGCAAGGTGTGTGGTGATGTGTCGATGGCTGAAGAACTTCCTGGAAGCCAACATGGGAGTTGCACCATAAATTTCAGCTAGGTTTTGACATGAGAAAATTCTTGGAATGGTTTAGTTCCACGTGGAGAAAATTCTTGGGATGGTTTAGTTCCAAGTGAAGTGTACTTTTATGGTGGAGTATGATTGTCGGTAAGACAATACAAGCGGAAGCTGTAACTCTTACAATCAAGGTGGAGATTGTTGGAGTTGATTGCAAGTCCCGCATCCTTTAGTGTGGGAGAATAAAGAGAAGGTCAAGGCTATATATTGAGTTTTGGTCCTTTGTTTTCAAATGCACCAGTCAGCAATAGCACTTTAAGCTTGTATCTCACTTAGTTTAAATATTTGCTTTGTAAGAGTGTGGTTGTATTCACTACAAGAAAACATGAATTTTGTGAGGGCCAAAAGCCCTCACAAAGGGGAAAAAACAGCCACAAATCTGGATTTTGTGAAGGCTTTTGGCAGCCACAAAGAAGCTGGTCACAAAATTTTGTGAGGGCTTTTGAAGCCACAAAGTATCTGAAACAGGTTGACATTTGTGAGGGCTTTTGCAGCCACAAAAGACAGGCATTTGTGAGGGCTTTTGCAACCACAAAAGTCTGCCTTTGTGAGGGCATAGGCCGCCACAAAGGACAGACTGAATTTGCTGACTGGACCTTTGTGAGGGCTTAGGCCGCCACAAAATAATTCGTATTTCATAAATTAATTTGTAAATTCAAAATTAATAGTTTATTATAATATTATATATAATAAATTAATATAATTATAATATTAAAATTTAAATTATAATTAAATTAAAATTTAAATTAAATTTAAAATATAATGTAATTATAAATTAAATGTAATATATAATAAACTAATCTTAATATAGTTAAAAATTTAAAATAAAATATTTAAATTAAAAATAAAGATTAATAATTACATTAAAGATTAATTTAAATAATAAAATATTAATAATAAAATATTTAAATTAATAAAAAATATTTAAATTATTAATAATAAAATATTTAAATGTTTATATATTTAAATTAATAATTATAATTATATTTAAATGAAGCTTAAGAGTAATTTTGTGTAGAGAGAAGGAAGAGAGAATAGTTAGAATGAGGTTTTAGAGAGAAGTTGGATGTGAAAAAATGAAGTAGGAGGGGAAGAAATATATATAGTGTTGCTTGAGCATTTGTGGCGGCCTTTGCAGCCACAAATTTCACGTGCTCAATCTTTTGTGGCGGCCTTTGCAGCCACAAATTCCACGTGGTCATTCCTTTGTGGCGGCCTTTGCAGCCACAAATGTCACTGGTCACGTCACTCCTTTGTGACGGATTTGGCCCTCACAAATGCATTTTTTGTGACTGTAAAAGCCCTCACAAACTCCTTAAATATTTAACTGGATTTTGTGGCTGCCTTAGCCCTCACAAAATCACAACATTGTGAGGCAGCTACAAAATGCAGTTAAATATTTAAAAATTTGTGAGGGCTTTTTCAGCCACAAATAAAGACCAATTTCAATTTTGGCCTTTGTGAGGGTTTTTCGGTCACTAATTTGTGAGCGTTTTATTCGGCCACAAAATATTTATAAAGTTGGCCACAAATTTAAGTTTTTCTTGTAGTGATTGGGGTGTTGGGTGTGAGTGAGAGAAGTCTATGTGTTGTAACAATTTTCACATATTGTTAATTCTCTGATTGTCGGTTTATGTAGCGGCTGTGGTTTTTTCTCCGGTTTTGGAGTTTCCACGTTATATTCTTGTGTTGTGATTGTGTCTTAATTCTTTTGAACTTATGTTATTTTCCCCAACATTTAGTGATCCAAATACCACTAGAACTCCGATACATGCAGTGTTGCGAAACGTCTTAAAGAGATAGTTTAAAGAGAGAGAGCGATCTAGTTTGTGACTCAATCCAATAATATATTCGGTAACATAAATTTATTTTAAAACAATTTTTCGAAACTCAAAAACAATAATTTAAAGATGTATCTTTATATCATGTCAACCGGATAGATCATTTAATAATTAACCCATGGAGAATAATGATAAGAATAATTTTAATTGACTTGTTGATTATTTGTATGACTACTACATTTCTAGCAATACTACTAGATGTTTGAGATGACCTGAAGAAGAAATATGACACTGAGAAAGATGAGGCTAAAATTAATGGTTTGATCCACTACCTCAAGTATCATGACATATTCGTGGAGGCTCACTCCTTGTGAGATTCAGAAAATGACAGATCAGTGGAAGTTCACTTCTGTGAAATTCAAAAAATAGTTCATTATATCATCTTTGAAGGTATGTCTTTAAATGAGTAGTTTCAAATTGTTGTAATTATTGACAAAGTGCCTCCTTCTTGCAAAGATTTTAAGACTCTCTCATGCATAAAATAAAAAGAATTTTCTATAGAGAGTATGAATATGGCAACTCTATAGGGGCATATTTGTACATCATTTCTAAATATGATATTTTTTTTGAAAAATATACTCCACTAAGACATGTTTAAATTAAATATTGAAATTACGTCGTAAACACAATTTTGTTAGAAAGTTACTTTATAAATGAGTTGTTATAGTGGATCATGTACACAATGATGATAATTTAGAAGGTCATTTGATGACATGGTTGACTAGAGATAAAGTCTTAAATACATTCAAAATGATGGGACTAATGCCTATAGAGTCACTCATGATGATAACATGACCTAAAAGACTGGAGATTCTAAGAACTAAGTTCAATAGATAATAACAAGTCGTGAATGATATAAGATGAACATGGTATTTTAATTCAGAGATGCATGATTCCTGAAGCGATGATAAATGAGATAATAGAAATTCTTAATGAGGTATATACTCCATGTGTAGTGGTGTATCTAACTACATGAATACTCTTGATAGATTCACTTATGTTAATGTGGAAATCAGACCGATTTCTATGGAATTTTGAGACAAAATTGTTAGAGCGTTCACTATAGTAGTATATATGTGCAGGATTATTAATGCACGGACTTTTATATTCATCCACATAAATATATATTTGTTGGCAAATAATAAACATTGATAAAACAAATAATAAACAATAATCCCTAAACGTAAAAATACAACACATTAATATATCTTTGGTGCATGAAATAAATTAGGGTTAATCTATTTAGGTGGTGTTGCTTGATAGGCTTAGTCAAATATTCATTGTCACAGTGGTGTGGGTTTGGAGAAGGAATGAAAAATGAGATAAATTAGGATTCATCTATTTAGGTAAAAGATTTGAAGAAGATAAGGAAAAATACTTAGTGAAATTATAATTTCATGTTAAGTGCAATTATAAATTGGAATTCTCTTTATCCATGATTAATGTGCTAATGGTTTAGTTGCACATCTGACACAGCTTCGTCTCTGTTATTGCAGAGTAGAGCTGTCAATTTGACAAATTTCCCTAATCATTGGCACCAGCCCACATGTTGGAGGGGTAAAAAAAATTTATAATTTAAAAGGCCTAAAAAAGAAAGTCCCCTAAACTTTTGTGGTTTAGTGGGTCTATAGGCCCACATTTTTAAAATAAAAAAATAATTTTTTTTTAAAACAAAATTGACAATTTTTTTTTATTTTTTTCGAGAATTTTTTTTACATCAATAAAAAAATTTTGATTTTTTTTTATAAAAATTTGTTTACAATTTTTTTAATTCGAGAAAAAAAATCAATTTTTTTTTAGAATTATTTATTTATTTTTCTCACAAAATTTTTTGAACAAATTTTTTTTTTTAATTTTTTTAAAAATAATAATTTAAAAAAATCTCAAAATTATCAAAATATTTGAGATATATAATGCCTCTGAGCTCCCTTTTCTTAAATCCCATGAAATAATGAACATAAATTTTAAAAAAAATATTTTAATAAAGGTTCGATATAAAGAATTTAATAAAAAAAATTAAAAAAACCTAACAGTTGAAAGTTTTTTAACAGCTCTAAATTGCTAGTAACTCCATAGGTAACTTGCAAGCTCAGTTGACCAAATATGAGTCATTACACCATTGGCACCTATCTCTCTATTGTGTCTCAAAGAAACCCTTTCCATTCCTCTAAATAAATCATCTTAGTTTAGAATTACGTCATAACCAATTACACCGGGACACCTTCGAACATGCATTTTCAATTTGTCGTAATTGTTGACTATTTTCAGGGTAAGATAATAATTAATAAATACATAGAAATATATAGAATTATACTTTTTTGGAAACTAAAAAATAAAAATAAAGATGCCACGTTCCGTGGATGTCTTCACTTTTCCAATTTATTTTAATTTTGATTGGTGAATAAATTCATGAACTGACATCTTTAATACGCATTTGGTGATGGTAGGAATAAGGATAGGATGTCCAAGTTGGATTCTTCCACTTTGGTCGTCACACATGTATATTACTGATTTCGTGTTTTTTAGTGGCCTTTGATTTGAATTGTATTGGTTTTTTTATAAAATAATTAATTTTATTAATTTTAATGATAAATGAGTTTATTTATTTAAATATTTTTATTAATTGTATTTAATTGAAAAGTTCAATGAATTAAAATATAATAAATAAAAGTATATTAATAAAAAGAATAATTAGTATTGATTAATATTATAAAATGATAAATAATTTAGACAAATAAATAATAAATAAAATATTTAAAATAAAAAGGAAAGAGATTATTATTATAACTACTTCTAGTCTCTTAATAGTATTCGGTTGTTATTTTTTTTTATTATATTAAAGTGTATTATATTTGTTGTGTTTTTATATAATTTAAATTCATTTTAAGTTGATTGCTTATTTAAAAAGTTATTCAATTACATTTGCTTTTTTGAATAATGGTATCCGATTTCCTCATGCTTATATTTTTCAGTTATTAGACATTAAAAATCTATAAAAAGGTATAATTAGAAGTAAATTTGTAATATGTATAAATATTATTATAATTAGTTTTTTGATAAAAGAATAAATATTATTATTATTAAAAAGAGAGAAAAAGTACTATCAATATAAATTAATCTTACGTTAACATCTAACAAAAAATATAATAATTAATTTTAAACGATCATAAACTAAATCTATATGACAAAATAAAAAGTTATAATTGAAGAACAGTATAAAACTGTTTTATTATCACAACACAACAATTAAAAGCTTATTAAGAAAGAGGTATTTTGACCTGTTTAGAAAGAAAGAAAATAACAAAATATATACATATATTCTGCAAAAGGAATAATGTCACCGTGGGTAAAAGAAAAAGCAACCATAACAATTTCATTTTATTCTTTAAAAAAAAAAAAAAGACATAATAAGAATATTCGAAGAAGGAAAGGCCTAAATTGAAAGTCAAGAAAGAAGGGAGGCAACGATGGATTCAATGACATAAATTCAAAGCAAGTATTAAAATAGTCGACGCGTCGCACTTTGCTGACCTAATAATAATCTTTACATTTGGTACACACATACTTCCCCAATTTTTGGGTTTATTGTATTAGGCCCATGATTTCCGTGTCACGTTCACATTTATATAAACTCCCTCTTACCATTCACATTTTTTCATACCCATTATTGCTCCGCTTCCTTCTTTCTCAAGTTTTCATTTAATTTCCTTGGAAGCGGGGCATCTCCTTTAAGTTTTTTCTCTTAATTCCTGCATCTCTTCTCAACATGGCCGCCAACAGATGGATTAGACCCGAGGTACATATCTTTACAACACTTCTCATTAAATTCAATTAATTCATTTCTTTAAATTACATATCTTATGTTACATGGGGTAATAGTATGTAGAACTTTTGGATCAAATATTATATAGAATGATACCATACAACAGTTATGAAATATCTATATAAATATCTTTATTTGTTTACAATTTTGATTAATTGTTGCAGGTTGGATCTAGTATTATAAAAACATACTTTTGAAAGAAAAAAAAATTAAAAAATATTAGTAGTACAGCTTGCCTTTGTATGATCTCATGTATTTGGAATTCTGAATAAGATTGAAGATTCATAGATCACATACAGTTTCTTCATTTTTTGTGTGCTTAATAATGATTATGAGTTGTGTTATGTATGATGTGAATAGGTATTCCCACTTTTTGCCTCAGTTGGTGTGGCTGTTGGGATCTGCGGTATGCAACTTGTAAGGAATATAACCGGCAACCCTGACGTCAGGTATAAATATTGTATTTAATTTTATCTTTACCTTTTTTCTTTTATTTATTTCATATATACTTCAATTGTTCAAATCCAGTGTTGTTTCCCCCTGTAGGAATGTTTACTTTGATGAATTATAATTATTTAAGATGTGTAAATTACTTTTTCAATTGGATCTAAATGTTTCTTTTGGGATTCTTATGATTTATAATTGAATTGTTTAATTTGATTATGGTTTCAGGGTAACCAAGCAGAACAGAGCTGCAGGAATTCTTGACAATTTTTCAGAGGGTGAGAAATATTCACAACATACCCTAAGGAAGTTTGTCCGCAACAAGAGCTCTCAGATTATGCCATCCGTCAACAACTTTTTCTCTGATCCAAAATAGACCAAATGCCAAACTCTCTGAATCCCTAGAAAATTTGATTTCTGGGATTAATTTTTTTGGCTTTCTGCTATTTTGAATTGTGAATTAGGACAAAGGAACTTGACTTTTCAGATAAGAGGATATATGTTCATGATTGTGTAATTTGTTGATGGATCACATTCAATTTGTATTGAGAATAAAAATTTATACATTACATTTATTTTACATATGATGGTGTTCATCAGTTTTCTTACCTAAATTCATTTATTGCGGACATAATAACATATTATCAACAAAATAAGTTATATATTACCATCTGAAAATGCCTATTATTTCTTCATCCAAAATTTGGTTAACCATGTATAGCAGGGACAAAGAAGAGAAAAACAGAAAGTGGTTAAATCCCTTAGCTATGTGCTTTATCTAGCAGTGTAAATACTATACAAAATATAACATGCACTGCTAGTCTCTTTCATTTAATCACAACATGAGTTTGAGCACTGATAAATCTTATAATAATAGTATCTTAGGATTTTTTACTGTTATATAATATATATATATATGTTAAAGTGCAAGATAAATCCTGAATATTTTGTCAATTTTCCGTACATGGTAACATGAAGGTTATGCAGCTCAATTTTTCTTTTTCTAGGCCACTTGGTATATTACTGAGTTGTAAATCTGTGATATTCTCTCCGTTTATATCATTTTGTTCTCAACAATGCAATAGATTCAATATCATCCAAGTCTGTAGGACTTTTGTTCTCAACATCGCAATAGATTCAATATCATCCAAGTCTGTAGGACATTCACGTTCAAACCATAAGTTCCTCTAAATATTTTTTTTGGTGAATGTTCTAAAATCTAAATATCAAACACCAAATAGACATCTCAGTCACATCTAGAAATATCAAATTCAAATAAGATGCATATATATTCTGGTAAAGACACAAAATTGAAGCCAAAGGTTAATCACCTACTTTTATTACTGTTCTTCCTAGAAGCTCCTTAATTAGTGTGGTACTAAGTTGTTGCATGCATGTATTTAATTCTACAAGTGTTGAAGCGGAAAGGAAGAACTTACTATGATGAATGACAACCATGGTAGCATAAGTGCATAACCAATATGGGGAGAACAAAATAGAAGATCAAATTAAAGAGAAATTGATTAGATGAACAACCACGCCATAGTTGCATAGGAAATGCAAAAAATATGAATAATTGAACTATGTTGATAAATTGAATTGCATTACATTATAAAAAAAATTGAACTATTTGAATGGTTAATGGTCGATTTTTTTTTTTTAAGTTAAATCATTTTTTTTTGAGAAATTTTTAAAAAAAAAAATTGAAAATATTTTTTTCCTGAACTTTTTTTATAAAAATAAATCAAAACTTTTTTCTTGAATTTTTTTTATCGATAAATTTTTTATGTCTATTTTTCTTGTAAGAAATAAAATAAAAACAGTTTTCAAAAGAATTTCAAAAAAAATTATCGGAAAACTTTTTATATTTATTTTTCTAAAAAAATTGATATTTTTTTATTAAAAAAATTTCAAAATTCTTTTTTCAAATAATTATTTTAAAATTAATTTTAACTAAAAATTTATTCAAAATATTAAATTAATTTATATTTATGAATCAATTTTAAACTAGGTTATAACTGTACTGATTTGAACTTAGTTTTCAATGCGATCCGATTTGTTTAGACTATGTACACCTATATTTGCATGATTGAAACAACAAATAGTGGCAACCCCTCCAAGGGCATTTGATTCTAAGCAGTGATGCAAATTTGGAGCCTTTTCGATTTCCTATCGTCTTGGCTAATTTCTTGGCATACTCATAGTACTTTTTTTTATCTTATAAAAAAATTTGAGTCACTAAAATTTCATATATTTAATCTGAAATTTAAATTAAATATATTTATTTATACTGACTAATATTTTTTATATTTGTCAAAAATATTATATTTAATTTGTGTTTTTTTATTAAAAATTAATGATAATAGTTCCGGACAGTGAACGCTAAAAAAACAGAAGAGTTTGAGTCAAATATATATTACTAATATTTTACTATTTAGATATTTGTTAATAAATTTTAGTAAATAATATAATAAATCATCTATATTTTTAAATATGTTATATTTGAAAAATAAAATTCCTCAATATATTATTAAATACATTTTTATTTTTTTTTCTAAATATACATGTAAAAATGATTAAAAAAAAAGTACTATAAATAAAAGGGACAATGTCACGATTGACGATTCAAAGTTTTTTATCTTTTGTATAAATTTTAAAAGATAAATTTGAAAATAAGACTTAATCAGATACAATGGTGTTAAATTAGTTTTTTATTTAATTTTTAAATATTTTAAGTTAAATTTTAAAACTTCATAAACGACCCTCACACTTTGATAATCATCAGCACCCCAACATTATATGAAGAATCCGGATTGCATTTTTCTTATTTAAAAATATCAATTGTAATCAAAATTTTGGAAGCTCTCCACTTAATTGGACCTACACCTTTTACCGTTGCAATAATCGTTGATCGTGCACTACATGTTGCCACATTTGACAATCTTCACTTTCAACTATTTATTGTTAAAGTTATTACTAAATCAATAAATTATAAATTTATAATATTTAAATCGTTTTAAAAAGTAAATGAAAATTATATTTTTGAATAATAATGTTTTAATAGAAAAATAATAAGAAACTTTGTGTTATTGCACAAACGACACATCATTGTTATTTTATAATATATATTATAAAATAACAATAATGTAACAAATATTTATTTTATATTTTTTAGATTTATCATCACAAAATATGTTATATATTTTTTTATGTATTAGTTATGAATATGTATTATGTGACAATATTTATTTCTTTTTTTAAATATTTATCAATCATAAATATATATTACTCTTTTTTATTATTTATTAATAATAAATATTTATCCCGCACTTTTTATATATAAATGATAAATATTTATATTATGATTTTTTATATTTATCGCCAAATAAATATTTGTTATTTCTTGTTTTTTAATACATCTATCTCGTATTTTTTAATTACAAAATAATTGTATGATTTTCATGTAAATGACTCCTCTAAATATTGAATGTTAGACGATATTTATGTAATTTTGCAATGAAATTATAAATCTCTCCTTATATAATTATATTGTTATCTCATTAATGCATCCGTTAAAACTTCTATTTTAAATATCAATTATTTAAAAAAAAATTATATTTCACTTGCAGATTTATTTTTGCAGTATTATGCTCATTTATTAACGATTTAATTAGTGATCTAATAATAAAATTAATTAGGACAAATATTTAATTTTACTAAGGCTTACTTTTCTTAAATTTATAGTTGATTATAAAAGATCAAAGAGAATCGCACGTGCACGTGCACTAGTTAAAGGGAATATTAAAAAGCGATTAGGAAACCTGACCGTTTAACAAGCAAATTTAAAATAACATTTACGCTTTCTTATGGATCAAAAGCCAACAAAAGCCCAATGAAAATACAAAAAAAAAAAAACGGAACTAGCCGTTACGGTGCTTCCTCTACAAGTTTCTTTCCATCCAAATCCCTAATTTATAATCCTCTTCTCCCACTTTTCCTAATCAGTTCATACGACGCGCTCTCTTCTATTATTCTAATTCCAACACCCTAAAAATCGTTCCCTTTTTACTTGATCACATCATTCCTTTAATCGAAACTTGTCAACATTTTACTAATCGCAAATCACACTCTAATTTCTGAAATCCCACAGTGATATAAAGAACATGGCCTCAAGAACAGGTTCCAAAGACATAATCACTCTTCGTGGTTCTGCAGCAATCGTTAGCGAGTTTTTCGGTATTCATACGCCTCTCTTCATTTTTTTCCTCCAATTTCTTTAATTTTTGTATATATTGGTATTTTTCACTCTTTAAAGTTATGTCTGATTTTTTTTTGGTGTTATTTTCAAATCAGGATATGCTGCCAACAGGTTTGGTCCTCTTTGTTTAACATTTTATTTAAGGGTCTTAGTTTTTCATATATCCCAGTTATGTGATTTGAAATTTTGTGATATTAATTAACAAGTATTATTTTTTATTTTATGGTGAATTTTTTCAGCATTCTTTACAACCGTGGAGTTTATCCAGAAGAAAGCTTTGTGAAGGTGAAGAAATATGGACTCCCTATGTTGCTTACTGAAGATGAAGGTGTTAAATCTTTTATAGCCAATTTAACTGCTCAGCTCTCTGGTAAATAGCAACCCTATGTTGTTCATTTCTATAATTGTTTTTGTTTGTGGTTTGCTATTTTGTGCCGTAGTGAAATTGAAACAATTTCTTAGGTAGAATAGCTGAATAGGGAATTTTTTAAGTTAATAGCATTTCATTGTTGTGGAAATGGTACGAATTTGAATTGATGTTAAGATTAATATTCACTATGCAGCTTTTTTATTCTTCTTAGCGTGATTAATGTCTATTCAAATTTTAGAGTGTGTTTGTAATATTCTTATGGACCATTGTTGATGATTGAGCTGGTTGAATTTTGAATGTTGAAAAGAATGGCTTGAAGCTGGCAAGTTGCAGAGGATTGTCCTTGTTATAATGAGCAAGTCTACTGGTGAGGTCCTTGAAAGGTGGAACTTCAGCATTGAGACTGATAGTGAAGTTGTTGACAAAGGGTGAGTAACTTAGCATAACTATATCTAAGTCTTAGTTCTATTCCCAAACGATATCTCCCTTGATTTTTACTTTCTATTCTTTCAGCGTGTCAAGGGAGAAGAGTGACAAGGAAATCATGAGAGAGATACAGGCCATTATGAGGCAGGTTGCTTCAAGTATCACCTATTTGCCATGCCTGGATGAACCTTGTAAGCTGCACCAAATATTCTTCATCTTCTGCATTTTGCATTGTTTTATCTTCTGGCTGAACTTGGCTAGTTTATTTCAGGTGTTTTTGATGTATTAGCATATACCGACACAGACGTGGCAGTTCCATTCACTTGGATTGAGAGTGATCCGAAGCTGATTGCGAATCCGCAAATGGTGAAATTGCATTCCTTCGATACTAAGGTGAATTTTGGATTTACCATTTCGTTATATATCTGACTGACATGCTTTGGTAAATTTGGTTATGAGTAGTAATACTTGTTTTGGTTATTCTGACTGGCTTTGGTAAATTTGGTTATTCAGATTCACAAGGTGGACACACTTGTATCATACAAGAATGACGAATGGGATGAGCAGTAGAGCTGAGCCATCTGTGTCATTTCTTGTTGTGCTGTTCTGCTTTTGTTCCCTTCAAGTGAATGAATTTTCTGCCGTTAGATGTGTCAGTTGTGAATTTTCTATTCACACATTGTAAGATATATGTGTACTTATGTGGATGTCAACGTGTATTAAACCTTATTTTTGTGGTGTTTGCCTTCTGGCAGAAAGAATTAACTCTTGCTTTTGTATGTGTTTGCTTTTTCTAGCATAAAGATTTGCCATGTAAAGAGATTCCAAATAAATAAAAAATTTAACCTTTGGTCAATTTTGGGTGAGTTTGTTTCAGATTTATTAATAAAAAACTATTTTTTAAAATCAAAAATCATTTTCAATTGCTTTTATGATGCTTGTAAGATGTTTTCAGATTTTAAAAAAATCATTTTCAATTGCTTTTATGATTTTGTTTCAGATTTAAAAAAATCAATTTTCCCCTAAAAATTGAAAAGCTATATCTGAAAGAGAAAATGACATTTTTTTTAAATACAAAATTTAATGGATCTCTTATGAAAACATGAAATTGCCCCTATTATAATTTCTCTTTTCATTTGTAATTTGCAATCAATTCTAACACACATGTTTGTTTTCTTGAAAATCAATTTTTATGTCATTTATGGTAATTTTGTAGTTTAAAAAAATCACTTTTACATAATTGTAGATGTTAAAAATTAATTTGATAA
>JBBPBT010000685.1:6549938-6561652 GCA_037974875.1 Cicer bijugum
AAATTATTAAAAAAAATTATATATAACAAAAAAATTAAAATTTAATATAATATTTATAGTAATAAAAAAATATTATTTATATTTATTTCTATAGGTGGTCTACTAAGTCTACAAACTTACTATATACGCCTAGTGTAATCTGACCTATTCTCTGAGAAAAGAGGTAAAGACATTTGAGATTATATAAATAAAATAGAGTATGCATCTTCAATATAAAAAATACATAAATAAAGTAAATTCAATTGAAAGATAATATAATATAAGATAAACGATACGCAGTGCTAGTATAAAACTATTTTATATTAAGAATTTACTACAATGTAATTACATGAAATAATTATATAATTTTTTTTTGTGTTTTATTTAATGTGTTGCCAATATCTAAAATAAGTCAGGTATTTTTTAAAATATGTTATTTCACTACTTTTCAAAATGACGAACTAGCCTTTCATGAGTTTTTTTTTTCTTCTGAATTTCATCAGTTTGGAGCTGATGTTCATGAGAAGAAAAGTATGACCATTGCAAAAAAAAAAATTATGCATTGCCGTTTTTATAAATTGTTATTACTTCAAAATATTACACTTAATTTTTAGTCTACAAGTTATTTTTTAATATTACACTCAATTTTATTCTTAATTTTGTTTTCTTCACGATTTCATCTTTCTAAACTTTATTAGACAACATTCTTTCATTCAATATTTTATTGTGTTATTTAAAAATTAGTTTTGTTAATGTCAAATCCACCATATTTTCATCGTCATCAACCAACCTCAACATATGTCGGTGGAAGTGGGAGGAATTGTTCACAAGACGATATTGAATATATTTCACATCGACACTGATAACTCATCAAATTTCTTTTATGTTTGATGGAGTTCACCTCCAGATTATCTTATAAAATAAATGTCGATGATGTGAGTTCTAAGGATGAGATGCAGGAATTGACACTCTTATCATATGGTGAATGAGTTGTCTTGATTGTTGCAACCTCAAAGATTTATATTCTCTTACTCAAATGTAGTTGAAGCATAAAAGGAGACACCATCAATATTGTTAGAGCTATCAATGTCCCTTTTGATAATAACTCATGCTTTGGCTCCATAATTAGCATTTTTGCAATTTGTTTTCTTTATTCCCTTTAAATATTGGCAGAAAATTGTAAATGTATGTTCACAATTTAGCGAATTATGTTTTAATTTCGGATGGAAGTATTTGAATCCAAGATTGTCTCTCATTTATTAACTTTTTATCACATTTGTCTTACTAATGAATAAATCTATATTTAACAAAAAAATTCAACATGTTTGGTATGATTAGTGTTTTTTTTTTTTTTTTTACGAAAATAAATTAATTTTTCATTTAAAATAGGTTCAACAATACAAGATGTTTATGCTAATTTATAAGTCACTAGGTTAGCTTGTCTTTACGTAATCACAAAATTGTTATTTTGTTTCATAATTTCTTAGCGGTTTCTAAATTTCTCGTTTTTAAATTGTTATTTTGTTTCATAAATTCAGTACTATTGTTCGCATTACCATTTGCATGCAACAATAACACAGTCTATTAAATTAGCCATTTAAGTGCTTCTAAGACTCCACAACTCCAAGCTGTCTTTGCTTGAATAATTTATCACCGTGCGTCTCGATGACAAATCCCAATGCCAAATTGATTATAGTCGTAAAATATAGCAACATCCACATTGCATTTTATCGACATAGCCGCAAATTTTTAATTATGTTATTCTTATTATAATTTTTTATTTCTATTTATTTAAACATACTAAACAATATTATCGGTCGCACAACTGTAGTTATATATTTAGTCGCCACAATTTTATTATTACGCCGTCCTGTTCTTAATTCTCATAATGTCTCGCTGTCGACATCCATATGCTACTTTAGAAAACCTCTCCGTTTTTGTAAGTCACTTGGACCATCTTCCTTTAACCAACCCAAGACTCGTTAACATAATTTAATTTTATTTTAACAAATATCCCCGGTTGTTTCATGATGTTACCCATGTAAATATTGTTAGATAATATTATTATATAATAGTAATAAGGGTATTTTAGATATTTCTATTTGTTTTATATATATATATACTCATTGTAATTCTATTAACTTAAGTTTTGATTCATTCTATGTTATGAAACTCTAGAGTGGTTGTCTCTTGGTTGTCTCTCTTGTTCCTCTTTTCATTGTTAACATGGTATTAAAGAGCTTTGGTTGATTTTGGGATCTACTATAAAGAATCCTATTAACTTAAGTTTTGATTCATTTTATGTTATGAAACCCTAGAGTGGTTGTCTCTTGGTTGTCTCTCTTGTTCCTCTTTTCATTGTTAACATGGTATTAAAGAGCTTTGGTTGATTTTGGGATCTACTATAAAGAAGAGAGAGATTATTTTGATAGGAAAGACAACCATCAAAAGAGAAAAAGAGAAGAGTAACCCTATTCCCGATTTTGTTAAATCAGTCTCACAAAAACATCGATTGTGCATTCGTTAACCGTTGGATCGGGCTTATTTTTGGACAACAAGTTCGTAACATTTATGTCTTCGTCTTCAACGGTCGGATCGGCGAAACAACGTCTGTAGGGGGAGAAATCGTGCTCGCCCAGGACCAGATTTATTTTGTCTCAGTGATTGTGTTTGTCGTATTTTTCTGTCATTATTTGTTATGGCTGGTGCTAAGGATGATTCTCTTCAAGCACATTGGAAAACACATTGTCCGAAATTGGGGAGAGCACATAAGAAGAATTTTAGGGGACCATTGTCCAATGTTGTTGCTTCTGCTCCTCCTACCATTGGCTCTAGTTCTGGTTTTGTATACTCATCTGAGATTGCTTCCCATATATCAGATATTGCAGAACAACTTCAAAAACTTCTTGCCACTTAATCACATGTTATGTCTGCCACTTCTTCTAATGGTTTGAACTCCTCTGGTATGTCAGGTATATCTCCTTCCATATGGATTCTAGATTCGGGAGCATCTCATCATATGACATACGATGATAAATCTTTTGTGTCTGTGAAACCTATCTCGTATGTGTTGGTTATGACTGCTGATGGCACTCCTATGCCACTAGCAGACGTTGGTTCTGTCTCCACACCTAACATGTCTCTGTCTGGTGTTTATTATATTTCTAATCTTACTTTGAGCCTTGCTTCTGTTAGTCAAATATGTGATCTCAGTTATTCGGTTACGTTTTCTTCCACTTCTTGTTGTGTGCAGGATCCACATTCTGGGAGGCTGATTGGGACAGGTCATAGACAAGGGGGACTTTATGTTTTGGATGACCTGCGACTCCTAGATACTGCAGCCTCAATAACTACTGTCGACTTATTATCTAGTTTTCGCTTGAATTCCTTATCTTCTAGTTTTTATTTATGGCATTCTTGCCTTGGACATGTTTCTGCTTCAAGATTAAAATATTTGGCTTCTACTGGAGCCTTAGGAAAGTTGAAAACCTGTGATATCTCAGATTGTTGTGGTTGTAAACTTGCTAAACTTCCAGCTTTACCATTTAGTAAAAGTGTTTCTGTTTCACATGCGCCCTTTGATTTAGTTCACTCTGATGTTTGGGGTCCCTCACCAGTTCTCACCAAAGATGGATCTAGATATTATGTTTCGTTTATTGATGATTACATTCGTTATTGTTGGGTTTATCTTATGAAAAATCGGTATGAATTTTTTGACATTTATCATATGTTTCGTGCAATGGTCAAAACTCAACATAATTCTGTTATAAAGTGCTTTCGTTGTGATTTAGGTGGTGAATATACCTCTAATAAATTTTCTGAATTACTTGCTTATGATGACACCCTCCACCAAACATCTTGTACTGATACTCCTCAACAAAATGGAGTTGCTGAAAGGAAACACCGTCATATTATAGAGACTGTTCGTTCCTTTTTGTTGTCCGCTTCAGTTCCTAGTGAGTTTTGGGGAGAAGCAGTTCTTACTGCTATTCATGTTATTAATAGAATTACATCCTCTATCATATCAGGTTTGTCTCCCTTTGAAAAATTGTATGCTTCTACCCCTGATTACTATTCTTTGAAAGTTTTTGGTTCTACTTGTTTTGTTCTTCGCCCTCAAGTAGAACGCAGTAAGTTATCTTCTCGTTCAGCCATGTGTGTTTTTCTTTGTTATGGGAATGGTCAAAAGGGTTATCGTTGTTATGATCCTCATGCAAGAAAACTTTATGTATCTCGTAATGTTGTTTTTCTTGAGCACATCCCTTTTTACTCTATTTCCTCTGATTCTCAAATTACTAAGAGTTCTGAAATAACTCATATTGATCCGTTTGGTCCTAATGATTATGCTTCTAGTGATTGTAATGTTGAGAATTGCATGACAAATACTAATACTCTACATGATGACATTCCTCTTGCCCTCCGGCTGTCCAACCACCTCCTGCGATTGTTGATGCTCCTCGTTACCTCTCTCGTCAACGTAAAGTTACCTGATTTCGTCTATTCCACTTACTCAACTTCGTTTGTTTCTTTCTTAACCTCTATTCACAGTTTGTATGAGCCCTCTTCCTATAAAAAGGTTGTTCTTGATCCTCTTTGGCAGCAAACTATGGCAGAAGAACTATTTGCATTACACAAAACTAATACTTGGGAATTAGTACCTCTTCCTCCTGGAAAACGTGCTATTGGATCTCGTTGGGTATACAAGATCAAAACTAAATCTGATGGGTCAATTGAGCGCTACAAAGCACGTCTTGTTGCTAAGGGTTTCTCTCAACAATATGGTATGGATTATGAAGAAACTTTTGCTCCTGTAGCCAAGATGACCACTATTCGTACTCTTATTGCAGTTGCATCTGTTCGTCAATGGCATATTTCCCAAATGGATGTCAAAAATGTTTTTCTAAATGGTGAACTTCATGAAGAAGTCTATATGGTCCCCCCACAAGGAGTTTCTCATAATCAAGGGGAAGTATGTAAGTTAAAAAAGCTATATATGGTCTTAAACAGGCTCCTCGAGCTTGGTTTGAGAAATTCTCTACTGTGATCACTTCTCTTGGTTTCCGCTCTAGTGAACATGATTCTGCATTGTTTATAAGGTCCATCACTTATGGTCGCATTATAATTTCTCTATATGTTGATGATATGATTGTTACAGGTGATGATGTTAATGGAATCAATGAGTTGAAATTGCAGTTAGCCAAACAGTTTGAGATGAAGGACTTGGGAACTCTTCGCTATTTCTTGGGGATTGAAGTTGCCTACTCTCCTAGAGGCTACCTTCTTTCTCAATCCATGTACATTGCCAACATTCTTGACCAGACTCGTCTTTCTGATACTAGAGTAACAGATACTCCTCTTGAGTTGAATGTGAAATATGCTCCCTCGGATGGTGTTCCTTTACCAGATCCTACTTTGTATCGTACTTTGGTTGGCAGCTTAGTGTATCTTACGATTACCAGACCTGACATTGCTTATGATGTTCATGTTGTTAGTCAGTTTGTTGTCTCTCCCACTACAGTACATTGAGCAGCAGTTGTTCGTATTCTTCGTTATCTTCAAGGAACTCAATTTCAAAGCCTTCTCTTTCCATCGTCATCCTCTTTAGAGTTACGAGCTTATTCTGATGCTGATTGAGCTGGTGACACCACAGATCGTAAATCCACCACAGGATTTTGTATCTTTCTTGGAGACTCTCTTATTTCTTGGAAGAGTAAGAAACAAGACATTGTATCTCGCTCCTCTACAGAAGTTGAGTATCGTGTTATGGCATCCACTACCGCTGAAATAGTTTGGTTGCGTTGGCTTTTGTCTGATATGGGTATCTCTCTTTCTGAGCCAACTCCGATGCATTGCGATAACAAGAGTGCTATTCAAATTGCTCACAACTCGGTCTTTCATGAACGCACCAAACACATTGAGATTGATTGTCATTTTACTCGTCATCATCTTCAGCATGGAACCATTACTCTACCGTTTGTTTCTTCTTCTCTACAGATTGTTAATTTATTCACAAAGATGCATTCTATTAAACTTTTCCGTTTTTTAGTTGACAAACTCTCGATGTTCAATGTTAATGCATCGTAAGTTTGAGGGGAGATGTTAGATAATATTATTATATATTAGTAATAAGGGTATTTTAGATATTTCAATTTGTTTTATATATATACTCATTGTAACCCTATTAACTTAAGTTTTAGTTCATTCTATGTTATGAAACCCTAGAGTGGTTGTCTCTTGGTTCTCTCTCTTGTTCCTCTTTTCATTGTTAACAAATATCACCTTTTATTGTCAAAACCCATATTCCCGGTTGTTTCTTGGTCTTCTCCAGTTGTAATGATTTGGTAATTTCTTTCTTGTTGGACCTAGATTTTCCTTTTAACAAAAATGGAAATGTGTTTTTTCGGAACCAAAAAAGATGAATGAACATACAAAAAAAAAACCAAGAGACTAAAAAAATATACGAAAGAATCTAAAATAGACAGCAGCATCTAATTTATTCACCAACACCAACAATAGATGGTATCTAATGACAATACAGAGCAGCAGTGATCTTGTCGTATATTTTATCCCCATCTAATAAGTGTACAAATATATCCCAGCACACAAGTGCCTTAAAGCTTTTGGTATAAATATCACAAGTATACATTGTAAGTGTAACAATTGAAGGAGTTTGGAGACAAGTGAATCCATAACAACTGTATCATATTTTGTGTCCCTTCAGATGCAAGTTTGTCTAGATATAACTTTTTATGACAAAATGTTTGTTCTATAGAGGTTACAGTTAGAATGGTTCATAAGGTTGCTGCTGGAGCAGCGTGCCAGAGAAGGAAAAAAAGCCACTGATAACATTTTCACACTGCCAATGCATATTTACAGAGGGCAAAGGGATCGTTCGTTCTCCTATCATAACGGATTATAAACAGCATTATCTTTCTTTTGGACAAAATAAGCAGCGTTATCAAACTAAACAAATACAGATTCAGGTTAGTGCTGCACATATATACTATCATCAAAGATCTAAAGTCTAAACAGTTCCCTTCACTTCTCAAGACATTTCATACAGATAGCTGAAGATCCATCATACCATGCACCTGCCCTCAACTCACACCCCGGTATATGGCACCAGGTCGAAGATCATCCATATTGTCAATATTTCTATAGCCGTCAAATTCTCTAAGACATGTCCAAGCTCTGCGTGCCAGAAAATCACGGTAATCATCTTCGGTGTAAAATATCTTATCTTCAGTATGTACAGGGATATGGTCAGACTCATCATATAGGCATACTTTAATGGCCATTCCTGCAATGATAATGTCGTGTCATGTTAGCAGCAATTGTGCACAAACCCGATACATATTGGGTGAAATATAGTTTATCCTTTAAATTTAAGGAGCTCACAAACTCAAATCTCAATACATGAACTTTAAATTAACACTAAAGCTCTTAGACATTAAAAGTAAAATAAAACCATTAAATTTGCACAAGTTAACTAGAAGAATAGACTGAGCCTAACCTTCATCAAGGTGAAGAGTGTAATTTCCTATAGGCATCTCACGATCAATACTTCTTATAATCTGTTCCTCATCCTCCAACCAAAATGCACGTTTAGTTCTCAGCCTAAAAGCAGCCCTAATTGCCTCCTTGATGGCTTCCGGAGTCCCATCAATACCTATCCGTCTTGTATAATCACCCCATTTGACTGATATAACCCTTCCACAACAAGATTGACTTTCACCACCTGCCAAATAGGATGAAACGGTAGCAGTAATAAGAAAGCAAATAACCTAAAGAAAAGAAAAATAATAAACTAGTCCTTTACATAGCTTACCATTTCCGGGAGTTTCTCTCCAATTCCAAGGAGGGACTCCACTTGCTGCAACAGCATCTGCCGCAATGGCAAGAGGATGCCCATCATGATCCAAACCTCTCTCGAGATTTAGTGTTGGTCTTCCGGAAGCTAATAGCCAAGTTTTCAAGAATTATGAGAAATATGGAGTGACAACTATTACTTTGGAAAGAATGAATGGTTAAACATCTAAATGATTTCCCACGTATATCTAAACTTTTTAAATAAAATCCACTTTCCTGAATTGGTGGATTCATTTTTCATTTCCATATGATAAAAAAAAATTACAATTATTAATTAGTATTATATACTGATTTTGGCCATTAAAATGTGGAAAAGAAAAGACATTTAAATATAGAAAAACTGATAGATGGTAAGAAAAAAGCAGTATGAATACTTCCTCCCACCATACGAACAATACTTACCTAAATTTGATTAGTTACAACTACTGGACATTTTAATTTAAAGTAACTGATGAATGATATGCAAACATTATTCCACTATAGAAAGAAAGAATTACCAGCCACACACGAACTGGATTAATTACTATTAAAATACAATAAGCAGAACATTCCTACAGAGTACAGCATTTGGATTCTCAATTCTCATACTACATAAAATTAAAAAACATAATTAATTATAGCATTAAAAGTATTGACTTAGATTGATAATATTGTGATTTTTTTTCCAAAATTCAAGTATTTTAGCAGAAAATTTACAACGTTCAATACACACTTGAGATTTTAAATATTGTAAAACTTCAGTATTCAAGTCGGAGAGGCTATTTGGTCAGAGAGTCGCTAGCTTGGATGTAATGAACACTATTTATTATTATTATTTGCCAGTACAGCAATCTAGGACTAGTACGAAACCAAATTGCCACACGGAATCAAAATCCTATGTGATTCATGAACTGCAAAATATGAAATAATTTTAGGACACAACACAAGTGAACAATAACATAGTAGAAAATAAAAGACTGACTTCAAAGACATACCTTCAACAGGCCCAAAAGAAATGTTGGCATCATCAATACCTGTACAGCAACATAATGAGTTAAACAAATGTTCCTAAAGACAAAATGAGAAAATTGTAACTGGACAGACAACCAAAAGTCATGGCTCAGAACGACAACCAGGGAAAAATACTATCATGGATTCACTTGGATTGGGAGCGATGATTTATTAGGACAGGAGTTAAGTCCCCTTGAGAACGTTCAAAGTGCAGTGATATTGCAGTGATTTATACTCCAATATCAAAAATCATAAACATAGAAAAAGAAATAACACAGCTAATATCAATCAATGTGGGCTACTTAAGGGCAAACTATTAACAAAGATATAAATTTGACTTCCAAGCAAACTTCCTAAAGTTATACAGAGCAACAGAATGATGCTTCATTATACCTTCAGATTTCAGTGTGGCAAAGGGAAAAAATTAGTGAAAGCTAAACGTATAAAAACAAATAAATGCATGTCAAAATCAGCAAGTTCAACCAAGACGCACACCTATTGAAAGTGTATTTGTTGGAATTTGGAAAATGTATTTGATTCAGCAGTTACAAAAAGAGTAGTTAGGTTTTATCAGTCAGGCATTTCATCAATTATATCCACTTCGTAAGACAAGAGGCACAACCTGATATTCCAAGCCAAAATGTTTGAGAAAGATACCAAATAAGCCCTTCTTTTTGGACCAAACTTGTTGGATTTGGTAGACTACTGACTCTTTAGTTTTGACTAATGCTACAGACACGATTTCTAACAAACAGCCTATGCATCTGTGCCAGAAGCAAGTGTAGTCAATAGCCTGATGGATTGAAGTTTGACGTCCTGAAAATGTAAAAGCTTTTAACACTAAGACTGAACATGCATTGCGAAAAAATAGTTTGAACCCTACCATTATTAATTCAAATGTCACATTCTTTCAGAGTAAACCTCAAAATTCATCAGTACCAAATTCAGCGAGGTGACACACTGATCCCAGAGTACCTACAAATAATCACTTCAGTCCCTAAAACCCTATGTATTGGCCACATTAGTCCTTAATGGATCCAATGTTATGAACTAATATGACAGACATTCAGGGAATTTTGGGACTAGATTAAACTTTTACATTCTAAAAGATACACTTTGTGCCTGATTGTTTTAGCTTTAAAGAACTCACAAACCAGATTCTAATAGAAGCAAGAAAAACTTTATTTGGTAAAAAGTGCATCTGTAAGTAAATTTTCTGCATGCTTCCACTAAAACTCAAAACAACCATGCTCTCAGTGTTCACACCGGACATGATGCCACACAAGACATTCTAAATAAACACACACTTGTCTACCACCAAATTTGGGTAAAAATTTGGTGTCTACGCCATTTCTTAAAGATACACAGTAAATGATTAACTGACGCAGTATTTAACTAAAAAAGGATTGAGCAAGGGTGTAAAAATCTTTATGAAACAGTGCATCAAAATCAAAACCATAATACCTTGTACTCAAACAAACATGCATATGAATCAAAAACAGAAACAAATATCCATCATAGCATATTATCGAATCAAAATTTCCACAAAAATGAACACAGCATCCAATTGAAGAAAACCTTAAATACACAACACAAAGATAGAATAGAAGTATAAAACTATAAGAATAATTAAATTAACCTTTATCAGAAAACTGCATGTAAGATTCAACTTTGGAAGTAGGTGTAGGACTTTTATACTGCTGCGTACATTTACTCCTCTCTCTTAAGATCTCATCAATCTCTTTATAACAAGACATCTTCGCAGAACCACTCCCTCCTCTATCTTGATGCTTCGCTTTCTTGAATTCTTTCAAAAGATTCCTCCACTTATCAGTACACATCGTCGGAGACCGATCGAAACCCTTCTCCCTCATCTTCGCCGAAATCTGTTCCCAGAGATGTTTATTCGACTTCGAAGTGTTGAAAAGCGAATCCATCTCGCGTCGTAGACCAATGAGGCTTCGTGTCTCGTCTTGTACCCAAGTCTCTGCTCGTTTCTTCGGTGCTTTGATTTCCATCTCAGGATCTTCCCCGCTGCTCTCGGCGTTTAGAATCATTTGCGGTTGTGGTTGGTGGTGGTGTGGTGGCGGCGGCGGTGGAAGATCGCTGCTGGTTACTACTTCCATCATCATGTCTCTTGCTTCTTCTTTGTAGAAATCGATTGGACGAGGCTTTTCGGATGATAGATACATTGCTGCGAAATTGTGATTGTTTTTGGATTCAATTCGAGAGAAAGAGAAAGGAAAATAGAATGATTCACGTTTTGTTTTTTTTTTTTTTATCTATCGTAAATTTGTAGTAAAAAAATGGGGGAAAAAAAAAGAAAAAGAAAAATTGTAGCAAAGGGTTAGAAGGTAAGTTTTGGGGTTTCTTTCAGTAATGTATAAATCTGTCAGCGTGAAGTAAAAGCTTTTGTTTGATGTGTAGAGAATAAATGGATAGGAGGATGAGGTTGAGGTGGACATGTCTGTCTTTTTATATTAAAAAACAATATTATTTATCGTATATAATATAATTTAATTTAATTTAATTTAATTGATATGTGCATAAATCACGTAACCCCACCCAAACTAGGATTAGATTGCCTACTGTAAAAAAGGTAAGTGTTTACGCACTAAATGATTTTATTCCCTACTTTTATATCAAATGATTGTAAATTGTTTTATACCGATAGTAAATATAAGTTGTTGATCGTTTGATTATTTTATTATAATAAAATTTACAGTTTTTATCATATATTAATATAAAATTGATTTATGGTACATTTTTTTTTTCCTCTTCGTAATATATAGTGCTAAAATTAATTTTAAATTATTTTGACTGTTAATTTAAGTTTGGATGGTTAATAAAAAATTGTGATATTGTATATTTACCAA
>JBBPBT010000685.1:6565906-6588788 GCA_037974875.1 Cicer bijugum
TACTAGAAATTGAACCGACGATACTTTTGGATCATGATTAAAATAGTTGAATTACAGTTTAATTGTTCAATAAATAAATAATAAAATACATGAAATATATAAAAATATCCATAATTTCATAACTTATAAAATAAAAATTAATAAAATTTATAACAAATACTCATATCAATGACAAATACATTAATATAGATCACCAGATCAACCATAAATACTTTGCAGATTAAGTGGAACAAGTATTTGAGTAAAATGGTAGTTTTTTATTAAAGTTAAATTTAAAAAGAATGTATTTTTTTTTTCAAATAATAATTGTTTTTACCAAAATAAAAAATATGAGTGTTATAAAAATAACGGAATGTTTTTCCTAAACCATACCCCGATTCAATGACCGGTTTGGTTTAATCCGGTTTAGACCAATTTTTTTGATTTTATTGGTTAATGAATTTTTATATTAATCAAAACGGTTCATAACCTAGTTCACGATTAAATTGATTCAACCTATCAATTTAATTCATTTTTAAAACTTTGTGTCAAACACGCCATATTTTTGTAACCATCAACCAACATCAACCTATTTCATATGGTTAATGTATTTTAATTAAAATACTTAAATGTTTTAAATTAAAAAAAATAATTATAAACAAAATATTAATTTGTGGGGGTAAATTATGGTATTCATTACATGTTCTTAAATGTTTTTCTCTCTCTATTTATTTTATTACTAAATTTTTTAGTGTATAATTGTGTATGTCTCACAAAATTGTAGTATTTATTTTATATAATTGTATTTTTATATATTTAAAATATTATAAATTAAAATTTTTATTTCTTTTGAGAAATAATAATAATTTCTACTGAAAATGATGTGACATGATAAAAATCTCACCCTAAAGAATTGTATAATTAAATATTTTATTTAATTTTCTACGTATATCGTCAATCTCAGTTAATTTATTCGAAATTGTCTTTATAAATATATTTTTAACAAAAATTTAAACTTAAATTTATTACGTTATAGAAGCATAAACCTTTCTACTTATATCAAATTTATCAATAATTTAAAATATTTTTTTTAGTCTTTTATCTCTTTAAATATTTAAACGGTATAAAATTCTAATTTATCTATAAGTTTTTTAATCAACCAATCAAACACAATCATAAGGAAAAAGATGTAATTCCTCTATTATGATTCTAAGAGAGTCTAAAATGCTTACATAATAACTTACAAGAATAAAATATATGATTCTTTTTACAAAATTTCAAAATCTTATAGAAAATGAAACTTATTTTATTAAAAATGAATGAATATATAATTATTGCCATAACGTGTGTCTCGCTGCTTTATTTTTGGAATTTCAAAATTTACGTCACAATCGCCTCATTTCATTTTCCGCCCAAAACAAAATCGCCCTTCGCGCTCGCCAAAGGGAGAGAAAGAAAAGACAAAAAACAGATTACAGAGAGAAAATGACGGAAAGTGAGGGAAAGCGTGAGAAAATGGAAAAACTCAAGAAAGGTGGCGGTAGAGGAGGCCTCATCGCCTTCACCGGAACTGCTGCGGTGCTCGCTATCGCCGTTAACCTCGTTATCACCGCCATCAAACACCAGAACGCAAAAAATGCAAAAAAGAAAGGTATTCCCTCTTCTCACCTCTTAGGCTTTCGTGTGTTTGGTGTACAAACTGTTAAGAAATAAGTTCGTTTACTGAAACAACTTCGGGAAATCTTGTAGATCTTGCAGGTTCTAAGGTGCGTGTTAACCTATCTGCATCTGAGATTGTTAAATTGACAAACCAAATCATTGCAAAGTCAAATGAGGTCCATAATTCCGTTGCATCCGTTCCTCTTGATAAGGTAGTATCAGTTTTCATCTTTATGCTACACTTATTTCTTTATTCTTATAATTTATTTTCTCAATTACAGCTTAGCTCGCTAATGCCTCGAAATTTATTGGTTGCATGTCCGCGAAATGATTTTTGAAATGCTGATACCTTTAATTCATGGTCAAACTTTTCAATTGGAAAACAAGAAGAAGCCTCGTCATAATTTTTAATCATATTTTGAAAAACATGTTATTGCTGTTTGTATTTACGGTCACTGTTAGAGATGAGAAAAGTAAAATAAAAGTTGTATGGATGATAGAAAACTGTTGAAAAATAAAATAGAAATTGTATTGATAATGAGAACTTTAACTACATCAAGAGGTACAATAATGAAACATATATAGCCAATGAGAAATATTGAATACTAATGTAAATACCTAATTAGTTTCTGTTTAGTGTGTTAAACTTATATTCATAAGTCAGTTAGTTTAGTTTGTTATTTGACTTAGTTGACCTTATTAAGTTGACCAGTTTCCTCTTTGGTATTGTATATAAATACAGTTCTTTATTATCAATGAAAGTAAGTAATTCAGTTTGAGATTAACCTTTACTCGTTATAAGAACAACTAACTTCTAACTAGTATAAATATCTCTAATAGCCACTTCTGATTATTTAGTTGTTTTAAATCTTCCGCTATCTTTTTTTCTTCTTCTTTTTCCGTGTACCGTGCCCTTAAGTGGATTTTCTTACTTGTGTGGATAAAAACTGCAGGTGACATACACAAATGTTATATCACCTCTAGCCGAACTCCAAGCGCAGCAATTTCCATTGATTCAATCTTGTTTGTTACCAAAGTTGGTATCTACCAGGGATGATGTGCGCAAAGCAAGTGCAGAAGCAGAGCGAAGAATAGATGCTCATCTCGACATTTGCAGGTTCGCTGCCATTGATTTTTAGTTTCTTACAATACATGTAATTTCTGTTCCTATCCACTTATGGCGGGGAAGAAATGTCTTAAAAACTGTGGGATCAGTATAGGACGGTTTCGACAATGATTTTGTCTTGCTTACTTTCACTGGTTGGTAAGTTTGCTAGATTATCAAAACGAGGATAGTTAGGATTAGCTCCCCATGCTGTTAAGCTGTACAATTATGTGGTGTTTATTAGTTATTACTTTATTTTTCTGTTGACTTGATGGATTAAAAAACTAAATATGTGTTATTCTGTGCAAGTGGATCAGCAAACGTGAAGACATATATATTGTCGTGAAAGCATTTGCAGTGAGGGGGGACTGGATAAATGATGAAACCAAGAGCTTTGTTCAAGTTCTGGTAAGTTGTCTCCATCACTGTCCTTTTTTTTCTTTCTTTCTTTTTTTGGATTTTTTTTTTCTTGTGGAAAGTTAATGGATCGATTTATTATTGCTTGTAATATATTGTGTATACGTAAATTGTATATATATTGCTAAAACGATTGCAGAGTTGCATTATATGCTACTTCACTTTTGCACGACTGTACGCGAACTATGAAATCCAGATATTGATTCTTTCCTAATCAGTGACAGGTGAGAGACTTTGAGCGAAATGGACTGAACCTCTCTGCAAGCAAAAGAGAAGAGTTGATGCGTCTAAGAGCTCAGATTGATGAGTTAAGCATTAAGTATATCCAAAATCTCAATGATGCTAGCGCATTTCTTCTCTTCAATGAGGCAGAGTTAGCTGGATTACCTCAAGAGTTTCTCAAGGTTTGATATATCCTTCATCCATCAATCCACTTGACAAGTGTAGTCTTGTTTCTGAAAAATTGGGCTTTCCCCTTTTGCATTGTGACCCAAGTCAACTATTAAATGCTTGCTTGTACAGTATTAATTTCAAATGTATGGCTTAATTTTTGTTTTTGTTTTTTTATATGCAAATGCTAGTATAGTAGTTGTTATGTTAGTATTTTCTTCTTTACCAGGGTTTGGATTCCAGTCATATAACTCCTCAAATTCTTTTAACCCTTAGCTCAAATCACTTTAGCTGCCCAATTCTAAATCCCTTGCAGTCTATTATTTGCCCAGACATAAATTGCATAATTGAGTCCCAAAACTCTTTTGTGGTTTGGCTGGGAATGATTGCTTCCTCCTTGAACTGTGCATTCCTAAGTAGTATGCGGAACTTTTCAAGAATCATCCAACGTGTTTATGATTGGGACAAAATAATGGAAGTAATGGGAAGGGAATGGACAGCCATATTGCTCATGTGTTTTGGAGTCCTATTTAAGAAGTGGATGTGATGTTGAATAACCTGCTACCCTCAATTTTCCTCCTCAAGAGTTGAATGTTTCCTCCAAATTACCCTTTCACACAAAAACGTTAAACCAATAAATTGATCTCCGTTCACTTCTACTTATTCCGCGTCTTAAACAAACACGATGATGTATATTCAACTTATTTCCTTAAATTAAATTCAGACAAGAAGATGACTACCTTTCCTCTCCTTTTGATTGAAAACCGTCCCCTCCCATTCCAATAAAATCCCAAATATAGCCCTCAAGTATGAACTTATGCGACTAATGTAAGAAGATTTCAAAGGAATGTGATTTTGAGTTCAAAGGCAATGTAGATTTTAAGATGAAGAAAATATTTGGCCGATTGTATTATTTAAGGACATAATTAATGCACAATATACTGATTTTTCTCTCCATGTCTTAACATATTGATTAGGTTTTCACTCTGGTTACATGTAATATTTATATCTGATTTGACTCTCAAGCCTTTATTCATGGCTTTTTATGGAGACTAATCTTTTGCATTTCCTCCAACTGTTAATTATTTTTGTTTTTGTTTTATGGTTGTTATTTACTTATATTGTTGAAAAAATATCTTATTCACAGGGTTTAGATAAATCTGAAGATGGACAATTGAAGATCTCCTTAAGAAGTCATCACGTCACAGCTGTACTCGAATTTTGCAAGGTATGTATTGTCGAATAAAGTATTAACTAATATTTCATATTTATTAATATAAGTACCATACTGTGAATGAAATTAAGGTGGTTTTTGCACCAAAGTCCAGTTGTATAATTGTATTCTCTTCAATAAAATGCTATTGTTGTCTAGAAGGGTTTGCATTTGAAAATTTTGAAATGACTGTGTGAGTAATACTTTCCAAGGGAATTTGACTTGGAAGACATAGACCAGGAAGCTGGGATGACTTCCTTGACTATGTGACTTTTTTTTGTTAAAAAAATAATCTTTAAGAAAAGCTGCCTCATTTTTTTTTACAGAATCAATTGTTTTAGATTTTATAAATAGTTCACAATGAACTATTATTATTTAATCCTTGTGGAGGTTGCAAAATTTTAAAAATAATTGTGGTTCTTACTTTGGCACATGCAATAAGTAAGAGATTTGTTGACATATAACATACGATACCATTTACCACTTGTTCCAGGAACATACACAAGTATTATTCTTTTTACTAAAGCATCCTTCTTTTCTCCTTTTCTTGGTATGTCTTTGTGCGAGTGTGTTATCTAAGGAAACCGTGCTGACAATGTCTATAATTCTATATTGATCACATGAAGGTAGGAACTACAAGAAGGATGGTATCACGGGCGTATGGAAATCGATGTGGAGAAGCTAATCTTTCTATTTTAGAAAGTCTGGTAATTTTCACTATGGCATTATCCTTTGAGAATTTCAGTTATATACTATCAAATGTTTCTGACGTACTTTTGAGGTATAAATCTACAAGTTATCTTGTAATGGGACCTTGTAATAGGCCATTGACATGCTAACAATCTATTGTTATTGTACTAAAGTCTTAATTTAAATTACTATTAGAGTTTGTGGAAAAGAGAACGGTTCCAAACTTCCAATTTTACTTTGGGGTTCTATGTGTTCATTAATTCATAAAACTTACCACTGACAAGACAGTTGAACTCATTATTTTTGAAGGGATTAATTTCAGTTCCCAATTTGTATATCATTATTACAAATGGTATTTCTAGGTTAGTATGCAGCATACAATTTGGATCACTTATAGGGGGACCTATTTGAGCATCTTTCATATATTTTTATATAGTTCTTGATTTTGAGTTGGTTCTGGATGTGTTCACACTTGATTGCCATAATGATCTCATAAGTTTGTTAATGTTGATATTCCATTGGCTTGATTCAGGTGCAACAGCGTCATAAATATGCTCGTTTACTTGGCTATTCGTGCTATGCCGAGTATGCTGTTGATGTTAGAATGGCAAAAACACCAACCAAGGTTTGTAAATTTTTTTTTTTTGCAGAAATGCAATTATAATTTTGCCATCATTTGCATCTCTTTAGGGTTTTCCTAGTCAATAGAAGTGGATTCCATCTGAACTTCTAATTTTTAAGTTGTTTTTATAAATTTGTCTGCGAAAAGGAGGAAGTAAACTCAACAATATATCATGCTATCAAGCCTATCTAAGCACACACTTGTTTTTACTTCCTCTCTTCATTCATCTTTTCTCTTCATATACATTCTATTAATGTTTAAAGCATTAGAAGCCACTTATGTTGTTTCGACAAGTTTATCCTATGCTTTTTGGCAACAAATTAAGTTGATGTTAGGAAACGTCATCTGTAGTCAGTAATTGTAAAACCAAATACAAATATGAGTTTTTTTTATTTGATGATATAAATTGGAATGAGAAGTGGGTAAGCGGTCTTGTTGCTTTGCCATGAAGTAAGTGTTGTTAACAGATTAGTATGTATTGTTTTTATATAAATCACTCAATGTTTTTTTTACCTTTCCCCCCCCAAAAATGTCATATCTAATTCTGGTATTCTATGTATTGTTTTCCCAAATTTTATCCAGGTGTTTGAGTTTCTGAATGACATATCCATACGTGTAACTGACTTGGCTATAAAAGAACTTGACATCTTGAAAGATTTGAAGGTTTGTACATTTTTGGTGTATGCTGTTTGCTTTAATTTATAAATATATCTCTTAATACAAATTCATGCTATATCAGAAAAAAGAGGAAGGGGAGGTTCCATTTGGAATTGAAGACCTACCATATTATATTAAACGGGTTGAAGAGCAGAGTTACGATTTGGACTTTGGCGAGATCAAGCAATACTTACCAATTAATTTAGTTCTATCTGGAATCTTCAAAATTGTCCAAGATGTTTTTGGTAACTTTATATCTGAGAACTTTTTGAAGTTATGTTTTATTGCATTTACAATCAGATACTGATAATATTGGAAACTAACTGGAATGGCATTGTTGGTAAAATATTTCCAGTTTAGGAATAATTAACCATTTCTGTGTTCATAAAGCAGTTCACAAGTAAGCATTTATTGACAAGATTAACTACTTGAGCATTTAATTATTCCTGAACCAATATATTTTATCAAGAATGCCTTTTGAAATTTTGCAGTATGTTTTAATTTTATGCGAGAGAATACACAGTGATTCTCATTCTTGTTACTCTTTGGGCAGGTTTAAGGTTTGAGGAAATTGCAGGAGCTGAAGTTTGGCATTGCGATGTTCGTGTTTTTTCAGTGTTTGACTTGGGTTCAAGCGAACTCTTGGGTTATTGCTACCTTGATTTGTTTTCAAGGTTGAACTTTTTAATTATTTTATATTTCTTCATTTATTTTTGTTTGCTAGTGAAAGTTGAAATTAGGTTCATATTGTTTATTATTACAGGGAAGGAAAATATGGACACACTTGTGTGGTGCCTCTCCAGAACGGTGCATTAACAATCAGTGGAGCACGGCAGGTTCTTTTAAGTGAATAAAATTTCATTTTACATACAGTAGATAGATAAATAGACAAGTAGCTTTTTACTATGATGGTTATTGTCTGGTTAAATTGAGCACTTAAAGCTGTCTAATCTTATTACATATTATATAGAGACACTTACTTAAAAAGACCGTGCAACGAACACCAAATATCATTGAAAATTCGTGCATTTTGTCCAGCAACACACTTAACTTGGAGAGCAATAAATCACACCACAACAAAATTTTACCTTCTTAAATCTTGACATACTGTTCGAAATTCCAACGGAGAAGGATCTTGAGAATTGTATGAATAAAAATTTGGCCCTCTTTCTATTTCTTTATTGTTGTCCCTTTTCAATGTTTACACAGATACCAGTTGCATTACTAATATCTCAGTGTCAAAAGGATTCTGACTGTAGTCCTGGATTGTTGCGGTTTTCTGAAGTGGTCAGTCTTTTCCACGAGTTTGGCCATGTGGTATGTTTGCATCCATGAAACATGCTTTACTGATCAACATTATATTTTCCTTCTCATTATTGGCCTTGTAATTTTTATCGTTTCCTTGTTTGAGTTTGGTATAAAGCGGAATAAAATGTATGATTTGTACAATTGAGATCCTTTTCTGAAAATTTACATGTACTTTTCCTTTTCCTATTCTTTGTAGTTGTCAAAACTGGTACAGGATGTTGGAAGGTGTAATATTGACAAGATGAAATTAGGTTTACTCGAGAATTAGGGCAGAATATAAATTAGTTGATTGAAAATTCATTGGATTTTTTAGGAAAAGGATAATGTGCATTGTGCAGGAAATACAATGTTTAAATTGGTCGCATGAGGGTGCTGCAAATTACTGTGGGAAGAGTTCAAATTTTTAAGACATAACTTAGGGTGCAATGGTATCAAGCACTACTTCATATGCATTTCCCTTGGCAATGGTATCCATATGTGGATCGGTGCTTCAAGTAAATGGTCTACATCTGTAATGAATGCATATGAGTGCATAAGAATAAGAAGCGTTTTGAAATGCAAGGTTGTACACAAAAATTTGGTAGATGTGTTTGCTTGTATTTCCAGACTCTGATGTCTCCCCCTTCCAACACCTTGAGTGACAAAATTTCGTTAAGGTCAATTCAAGCTGGCTGGATTATCAAGTATCCAGCCATAAAATTGTGACAATCAGATTCTCTCTCTTGACTTATACACATACTTTAAAAACAGATACACCGTAGAAATGGATTGAGTTTAATTCTTTGCTTGTATTGACTGATTTGTGTCCTTAAGTAAACATGTTCTGCTAATGTTCCTGTCAACCAAGTTAATCAGAAAGTTGTTTTCTCAATTGAATAGCCAATGTAGAGTTGTATATTTAGGTTTGCTGTGCTCTCGGCCCTTGATTAGGGACATTTGTTTTGCTTTTTTCTAGATTTTTATGATTAGCTATTGCTCCACCTAAGTTAATAAGATTCATTCTGTCAATAGCTTGAATTTGAATATAAATTGAGCTGTACCTTTCTGCAGAAGATGTGAGATATTGTAATGCCGACTTCATTTAGTTTTGTTTGCTCACTGTTACATGGTTTATTATATTCTGAAGCCTTTTTAAAAATGTGAACTGTTAGGTTCAACACATTTGCAACCGTGCTTCATTTGCTAGAATTTCTGGATTACGTGTTGATCCTGACTTTGTGGAAATACCTGCTCAACTGCTACAAAACTGGTGAAAAATTTGAGCCACATTCTTTGCTTTTCTGATTTAGAGTAAACATTTACACTTTTTTACTAATCACAAATTCATTTTTTCTTCGTACTTGTGAGAAATGTAGGTGTTATGAAAGCTTTTCTCTAAAGTTGATATCTGGATTTCACCAGGTGATTTTTCTAAGTTTTTTCCTCCATAATTTTCTTTTTTTAAATATAACCGGTCATAATTTCCTCCATAATTTTTTCTTTGTATATGTTTAACTTTCTTTTTTTCTTTTAAATATAACCGGTCATTGCTTTTTGAATATACCTCACTCTGAAAGCAGCTACTAATTGTTTCTTTGAGGCTCTAATTTGTTAAGTTTGTGGCTTGCAGGATATCACAAAGCCCTTAAAGGATGACCTATGCAAATCAATTAAAAGATGGAGAAATTCTTCTTCTGCACTTAAATTGAAGCAAGAGATTTTATACTGTATGCTATTTTTGTTTTTCATTTTGACAACTGAACTTCTTAATTACTAGTTTTTTCTTATGCTAATACTTATATAGAATACATTTTTTCTGCTGTGGGTATTTAAGTACACTAAAATTTGTATTTCATGTTTTAGTGATAGTTTTATTGTCTTGTACAATGGTATGGTCCAGCACAGTAAAGAATAGTTCTCATCTGGTATTTGATTTAGAGACTGTTTTGATCCAAACTCAAATTTGCAGGGAGAAAATTCTTGTGCTGTGAGCTCTTTTAATTGTTTTGAATTCTCAAAATAAATTGTGTAATGAGTAGAATTGAGTTCATGAGAAAACGAGAAATGAAAATTTGTAGCGTTTTTCAATTGATAGAATTTCTAGGTATAGAGCTCATAAAATTTGTATGAAACATATATTTGTACCTTATAACTGATTTATCATTTAAAAAAAGTAAATTCTTCTAGACTAACTCTTCAAATGTTATTCCAAAGTAAATCGATCTTTTCAATATTAATTCTTTTAAGTCAATTTGATCAAAATATAAACCAAACAGATCCTCAATCAGTTGCTGTATGTTGTGTAGGTATACATGAATGTATGCACAATGTGCTTGTGTCTGAGTATAGTTTCAGGCTGTAGGTTAGAGGAATAATTGATATGGTAATTTTTGGTTGAAAAATGCAAAATGTTTGTTATCAACATTATTTTGATTATCATGGACTCTTTAATTCCTTATGATCTCTTTTCAATTGATTCCAAGAGTCAGCTGGCAATAAAATTGCTTTTGGGTAGAAAATGGTTCATGGTGTTGACAGAGAAGTTTATACATTGTGAATAGTAACTTTTCACTTTCATTTAACTTGAGATCTGCTTGATGTCAGGTCTTTTTGACCAAATCATACATTCTACGGAAAATATAGATATTCAAGAGTTATTCAAGCATCTTCATTCCAAGGTAAATGAATTTAAAATTAGTTATAATTTGAAGTTCAGTGCTTTAATGTAGGGAGTGAAAAGAAGTTCTATGTAATTTTTGTCCCAGGTAATGTTAGGTTTGCCGGTATTAGAAGGAACCAATCCGGCTTCATGTTTTCCTTTTAGTGTCGTTGGATATGAGGCAGCGTGCTACAGTCGCATATGGAGTGAGGTATTAAATTGCTATATATGATATTCATAATCTTATTTCATGATGATCAATTTTCATTGCAAGCATAATTTAATTTTCAATCATCCGTATGTAGTTTCTCTAAAGATTATTGTTCGTCAGAGTCTTCCCCGATCAATGAGTTGAATAAAAATGAATCATAAAATGTTTCAGGTGTTTGCGGCTGATATTTTTGCGTCAACATTTTGCAACGATGTTTCAAATCAGCTTCCCGGCATGCAGTTTAGGAATAAGGTAACTAATGATAAAAGACATTCCAAAGTTCCCATTTTTCTCTACAAATATATTAGCCATTAGTACGTATTGCTTTAAAGTTGAGGAAATATTCAGCAATGAATTTCATATGAATTTTTTTGAGGAATTGAGGTGATTTAACTGTTATGTACTTTAAGACTAAAGATTGAATTTGGATAATCTCGTGATGAAATACTTAATGAGTTGGTTATGGTTATATTGGTGATCTCACTATTAAAATGTCCTGGTCACGCAACTTAAGTTGTATACAAGTAAATTTTAATAGCAAGATCGTCAACATAATTCTCTCTGATTGAATTCCAAGTTAAGAGGATCCAAATCCTAGAGATCACATGTTACAATGTATTTGTTTCCTAAATCAGATATGAGAGTTTGTTGTTAGAAATGTTGTACTTATTTGTGTGCTCGAGTTAAAACTTTTGCAGGTATTGGCCCCTGGCGGAGCAAAGAATTCTGTTGAAGTGATATCGGACTTTCTAGGAAGAGAACCATCGATTCGAGCTTACGTTGAGAACAAAGCCAAGTATGCTTTGTAAGGTTTTTCCGACAACAATATTTTTGGAGCATCAGTTCTTATCCAAAAATAATAGCTCAGTGTAAAAATGAGTACATTTTATCAACAAAAAATAGTATATGTATTAATAAATTATAAAGTAGTTTATCTAATTAATATCTTTATTTTTTATTTCTCACCTAATAATCAAAAGGAAGAGTAAAGGATAAATTATTTTGTAAGTACAATATTTTGGAATGAGGGAAATTAATGGAGTATAATAGACTCCCTGGCTTAGCTCATAGGAGCTTTGCTATCTTTCTTCAGGACTTCTAACCGTTTCTTTTGGGACTCGTCCCTTTTTATTCATAAAACTATTGAAAGTAAAACCACTCGTCACTGGATTTTTTAAAGAATTCTTTAAATCGAGGACACGTGCAAATTAATAACTAGTACTAATAAATCAAATTTAATACACTTATTTTTATTCTTTTTTACATTAGTATTTGTACAAACCATTGAACGGGTTTGAACTTAGAACGCGTATTTGGTTGGTAAGAATTTCATTACAAGTAGTTGATGGATTGCCCTGAACTCCGAATTTTGGAAGATTCCTCCGGTTGAGTTAGAGTGGGAAGGAGTTTTAAGGAAGATTCTCAAGGCATTATTTGAAACAACCAGTGTAAATAAGTATTTAACAATAAAGAAAATTACTTAAGCTTGTTGGTTAATGCTTTGAATAAATCATTAAGTGGGCCTAAATGTAGTTATTCAATTATATTTTACTATAGTATTGGTGTTTAAATTCAAACCAATCCAACAAGTTGATCTAAAAAGATATTGGGCCTGTTTACATTTAAAAAGAAAGTGATTTTGATGCTATATTTTTTTTTAAATTATAATAAAAAAACATAATACTAACAAAACCATCTTTAGAAAACGTTATAATAAACTAACATCCTTTATAAAAAATAAGGGACTTTGTTGACTTGTCATTAATAAAGTTAATTTCTAAGTTCTAAAACATTAACAGACTTATATTTAAGCTTTTGAAAAAAGAAAAAAAGATAGAATTATATTTAATTTGTACCACTCTTTTTGTCTCTAACTATAAACATTCAAAAATTATTAAATATGTACATTTTTTTTTTCAAGCATAGCCTTAATTAATTAATACTGCTAATTTAATATTTTCATTTTTGGTGAAATACTGCTTATTGGTTTTAATATGAAAATTCAATATTGAGTATACAAAATATGTTTGTATTTAGAGATAAATGGAATAATCATTAAAAAAGTATTCATACAAAAGATGCCCGCTTGCTTTATATATCCACTCAATTCCAAATTTTTAACTGAAAAGTTAGTAAAAAGAACTTTGGACATTTTTTGGTGGTCAAATACTATTATTGTCAGCTGAAATTTATTATCGTATCCAACTAGCATTTTCCCGCTGATTTAAAATTGGTCGTAAATCACACATTGCACTGACTTGGCTTCTTCTCGAAGAAGAATTAGAAGAATAATTGAATCTAAGAATTAAAAATACAAAATTCCCAGGTCAACAAACACCAACCCCGAAGATAACAAAACCGTGTTTGCTTCGTGTTGCTGCAGTAAACATCCAATGTCTTTTCTTTTAACTGTGATGTAAATGTAAATATTAATATACTATTCTCAATCCTTTTTCTTAATCAAATCTCAGTCAGTATATTATGTCTGCATTGCATGTGCCTCTTTCCAATATTTTATTTTTGTATTCTCTACGGATAGTTGGAAACATTTCAACTTGAACCCTAAAATTTAAAGACATTTTAAATAGTTAAATAGTATTTGATTTGAGTAATAAAAACTTCATCGAATGAAACATGAGAAAAAATTATGTTTTGAAAATTTGATTTATTTAATTTAAATTTTAGATTAAATAGTTAATTTTAATTTTTTTTATTTATATTTTATTTTAGAGATCATATATTAGAACATTATTAACCATAAATTTAAATATAATTAGTTTTGATTTTTATATTTACAAATCTATATGTGTGATGTGTTTGAAGAATCTAGTAATATTTGAAATCAGGCTTAAATAAATTAAGTTAATAATTATGAATTATCTAATCTTAATATATTTATTTATCAATTATGTGCATTAATTGTATAAAAATATTATCAAATTTTGTTATACTAAATTAATGTTCAAATTATATTATGATATTTTTAAATGGAAAATCTATATTTCCGTTTGAATAAATAATAAATTGATCATTTGAGTTAAATTTGACATTTAAATGATAACACTCGTCTAATTATTTTTTAAGTTTGATTCATAATTTATTTTAATAAAATTTTGATCTATTTCTACAATATTAACATTAAATCAAAATTATTAATTATAAATTAAATTAAGCATGTGTTAAATTTATTAAATGAGAAAAGAAGAGAGATTCACTATAATTAGAATACTATTTAAAATTTCTCTATCAAATAAACTAACAACGCAATTGCGAGATTATGATATCATGGTAAGCTATAATCTAATGATATCTAAATTTATGAGACACTTAATTATCATGTTGAGTATAAGCCCCGTTTTATTTTATCCTCTTGTTTAAAATAATCAAATTTTTTGATATAAAAAGAAAAAAGAAAAGAGCAATTATTAAAAAATAAAAAGGAAAAGGGTAATCTGCAGAACATTCTTCATCCTCTCTCTCTCTCTCTCTTTCTCTCTCTCTCTCTCTCTCTCTCTCTCTCCAACCCAAACGACGAAGAAGATTAGCTTTCTGATATTTGAATTCGGAATTCCGAAATCACTGTGTTTGTGATTATCAACGCTGATCTCAATTCCAGCAACACTATTTCTGATCTCAAAAGTTTCCATTTTCACAAACAAAGTCTGAATCATCGAATTGGGTTATGCTCCAATCCAAAATCACTATGGGTAAAATTACAGAACTGGGTTTTATTCTCTTACCCAGATAAGAAAAAGCGTTCCTTTTTTTTTTCTTCACCATCATCTTCATATCAGAGATCGTTGTTTTTCCAGATTCAAAGAAAAGGGTGTTCCGTGTTCGTTTCTGTTTGATGAATTATGTTCAAAAAGGTATTCAGTAAACTTCCTAAAAAGTCACAAAAAAGTTCTGAGAATCGTGAACAAGGTGGAACTCCAAGAAGCCATGGTGTTTCAACCTCAAAAAACAGTGAAAATGTTACACAACCAGGTAGCAACAAAACCGGTAATTCTTCTACTTCTTCTTCTTTGAATGTAGGACAAGGACAGTATAATAATAATCATGGTAACAAAGGTTCACCATTACCTTTGTTTGTGAATGAAAATTCCAATGGTAATTTCAATTCTTATGAAGCATTACCAGCATTTAGGGATGTTCCCAATTCTGAGAAACCAAGTTTGTTTATTAAAAAGCTTAAGATGTGTAGTGTTGTGTTTGACTTCACTGACCCTACTAAACACCTCAAAGAAAAAGAGGTTAAGAGACAAACTTTGGTGGAACTTGTTGATTATGTGTCTTCTGTTAATGCTAAATTCACTGAGAATGTAATGCTAGAGGTTGTGAAAACTGTGTCTGCAAATATATTCAGAACACTTAGTCCTCAACCCCGTGAAAACAAACTCGTTGATGGTCTCGAGGTTGAGGAAGAGGAGCCTTCAATGGATCCTTCTTGGCCTCATTTGCAAGTTGTTTATGAGCTTTTCCTTAGATTTGTGGCATCACCTGAGCTGGATGCAAAGTTGGCTAAGAGATTCATTGATCAGTCCTTCATTTTGAGGCTTCTGGATTTGTTTGATTCTGAAGATTCTAGAGAAAGGGAGTACTTGAAAATGACGCTGCATCGCATCTACGGTAAGTTAATGGCACATCGCCCTTTCATCAGGAAATCAATCAATAACACCTTTTTGAATTTTATTTTTGAGACTGAGAAGCATAATGGGATTGCTGAGTTATTGGAAATTTTGGGGAGTATCATTAATGGTTTTGCATTGCCATTGAAAGAAGAGCATAAATTGTTTCTGGTTCGTATATTGATTCCATTGCACAAGCCGAAGTGCTTAGCAATGTATCATCAGCAGTTATCTTACTGCATTACTCAATTTGTGGAGAAAGATTGCAAGCTTGCTGATACAATCATTAGGGGATTATTGAAGTACTGGCCAATAACAAATAGTTCAAAGGAAGTTATGTTCCTTAGTGAGTTGGAAGAAGTATTAGAAGCAACTCAACCTCCGGAGTTCCAGCGATGTATGGTGCTATTGTTTCATCGTGTTGCTCATTGTTTGACTAGCCCTCATTTTCAGGTATTAAATTTTCAATGCTTTCCTCAAGCTCATTTTCTTTTACTACTCATATTTCATGAAAAACTGCTTATTTTTTAAAAAAATTAATTAATTTTCAGAAACAACTGAATACTATTTCATATGATTCGTTTCCTCTTAGTTGAGAAGCAATATTAACTGCCAATAAAAGGAGAAACATGCATCATCTGTGCATGAGAAGAGAATTTCCTTCAGACACATACTTATAGTTTAAGACATCAGACAAAATCTTCCTGAATCCTGATTTATGAAGGGACTTACTCGAATATTATATGCAGCAACACATCTCCTGTTTATTTGTTGTAATCCATAAGATGTCATATGAAGACTTATCATATATGCATAGCCAGATTCGTAAACCAATGTTTTATATCAAATTGTCGCTTCACTTCATAGAAAGCTGCTAAACATGCTAGGATGATTAAGTTTGTAGTCTCACCTTTTACTCCAAACCGTGCCTGCGAAAGGTGTTTTTTTTAAAAAAAATCTTGATGCAAGTCTATAGGGGGGGGATCTCCCATCTCGTGTTATTAATTTCAGTTTTGTCAACACCAACCAAACGCTTTAAATCACTCTTAATGATTGGCATATAGGTTTTCTTGGTCTCCTTTTACCTTTAACTGTTGGCCTATTCTCCATCTAATCTACTCATCCTATCAATCTATAGGTCTTCTCTATCCATGCCCAAACTTCATAAGACGAGATTTTAATATCTTCTCTATTATGGATGTTATCCCATTTTTCTTTCTAATAATTGTATTTCTGATACTATTTTCCCCCTGTAACCACTCATCCAAAATAACATTCTTATCTCCGTGACAATAAATTTACTTTCTTCTTGGCTTTTTACTGCTCAACATTCACTTATGTACAACATTGCACATGGAGAGGTGCTTTTCTATTGCATATCATATTTGAAACATTCCTCCATTTCATCTATTCTACTTGGATTCCCTGGTTTCCACCGTTAGGAATTGCAGATGTAAAACGTTGTACAGCTGAAAATTCCCATCAATGATCAAAGCGAAATAGCACTATTTTGAGTTCTGAAATAATACGTTTGTTGTATGCATACATATACACTTGTTGCATATACGTTGAGATGATATCGCAAATTACAATTGTTTTGGTCCTCAGACAAAGCCTCTACAGTCTGCTAGTCCCTGCACATAGTTTTCCTTGGATTCATTTCGTTGTGCTGGCTGAGGACACACTCCAGATCAGAAAACAGCCAGTGCTTTCAGTGTATACCTATCTTTATCACATTAGACACACCTGTTTAAACCAATGTATTCCTGCTGCTTTCTGACTTAGGGTTAACAAACTGATATGAGCCCAAGCCAAGAGAAAAAACAATTTGTTTCTTGAAGACCAAGCAGACACAATCGTAGATGAGTTCAATAACTCATATTGACTCATTTTAGCATGGCTGTGCATTTACCATCTTACTCTATTGAGAGGGCTAAAGATATCACTATTGTTATGTATGAGCCTATAAGGGATGGATCTCATTATATCTCTCAAACAATCAAATTCCTCTACATGACTTATTGCATTCAATTACTACATTTATGAAACTCGGTTATCGATGATGTTTGATAGTATTAAATCATACAACTCCCATTGTAGGAATCTTAGGAACTTCAAATTGAAGGACTATATATGCTATAGTCTCCTTGAGAAGTGCTCACGACACTCATATCTTTCTATGTAGTGTTCTTACGGCGAGTCAATCTACTACATGCGTTGCATCGTCGTCGTTAACAATAATAGTACTTGACTAAGGATGTTTAAGAATAGTGTTCCATCATTCATTAGGATCTCACCATCAATACATGTATTTGATGCCCTATGATATTGAGTTTAGTATTCTACAGATTTTACCATGTTCAAGTAAAGCAGCATAATATATTAAATGCCTCATATTGTTAACTAAAGCAAGATACTAATGCAAGTCTAGATGAAAACACATTGATTTCTAAAGGGACACTAACAAACATCTCCCTTTTTCTACCTCACTTTGTATGATGTAACCAAAGTACTTGAAACGTGAGACTTGTGGTGTGGTATGACTCTGTTCTCTAATTTTAATCTCTACATTAGAATATGTTTGTCCTTTGCTAATCTTGCATTGCATATACTATGTTTTATTCTATTTTCACAGAAGCCAAGTGTTTCGAAGCCTTGGCGTTGTATCTCTAACTTTTTATTAATCTCTTCTCCTCTCTTCTCTTAATTCTCCAACTAAGACTTGTCAACAGGAGATAGCCCAAGAGTAGCTTGTTCAATTTATCTAATGTATCCTCTCACCCCAAAAATTAAGCATGGAAGAGTTATAGACCTATGCTGAAATTAGTTTTATTCATAGAATAGGGGTAGTGAGTGTTCAGTTCTTGGAACTCGGGCACTCTATTGAAACTTGAAGAGATTCGGATACAATGTTGAGCAGCCAAGTATATCAAAAACTTGTGCTGTTGGGCAAAGGACCTAAAAATAATTAATATATCGATATGTCCAACTGGTCTAAAATCACCTCTACGAAGTTACCCACGGTTATGTAGTATGGCCCTTCATAATTTAGGAAGGTTTCTTCTGGTGTCTTAAAGTGTAAACTCGTGTCTTGAAGATAATTCTTGTGTTGGTTCTAGATTCAGTAGAAATAAGTGAAAATACATGACTTTCTTTTCTGTAGAGGAAATGGATTAAATGTTCATGTGAGGTAACACCTCTTACTTTTTATCAAAATAAATTGCTGACTTTCTGTTCATTATGATTGTGCTTACTAGAAAATCTATTTGTGACTATAAATAATTAGGTGAACTACATTTTACTAGCAAATAATCTATTACTTTATGACTGAATTTTGAATGTTGATGCTTTTGTCTAGTAATTGCAATATGGCTCTACCTATAATTTAAAAGACCTAATAGATCCTACAAGAAACGATGGATGTCAATGATTATATGTTATATTTATAAGTTGGCACTTGTAGTTAATTAATCTACTCACAAAATTAAGTTATGATCCACTTGTGAATAGTGTATCTTTGTTAGCTTTCGTGTATCACATTTAGAATGGCGCTCATCATTATATTGTGCTAAATACGTGGATAGTGGGCTGCCAATTTGATGAAACTATTCTGATTAGATTAACATTGTCATAGAAGATGTCATTTTGCTTTAAACTTTGACAATGACAACTATAATCCAACTTGTCAAATTTTTAGAGCTTCCAGTCCTATGCCATTTTTCTTTCATAACATGTCTCTCCGTCTCAAAAATAAGATAGTATCAGCCTTTGATGTAGCCCACGCTCAGTTGGTAGCATCCCCTAAACCTTCTAAGTGTATGTTTTGATTGGCGGTGAATTTGATAGAATCACAATGTGGCACTGTGATTTTGGCAAAAGGTACAATTTAGAGTTTCAGGAAAATCACAATGTTACTGCGATTTCATCAAACTTACTGCATATCCAAACATGTACTAAATGTAAGGAACAAATAAATATTAAATTGTGCTAATTTCATTTTGGAAGTGTCTGCATGATTGGGAATTTCTTCACGCTTTAAACTGATCATAATATTTTTCTTCAATCTTTCGAGTGGATTTTCTGTTGCTTTCTTCATCAAATGGTATATGTATGCGCCTAAATCTTGAATTGCAGTAGAATGTCTACTGCAATTTGCAAGAGTTGGTGTAAACGTGATGCACAATGTCTCAATTGCTCATGTAATGTTTCCAAATGATTATATGCATCAATTGAACGGTATCGTGTTTTTACAAAGTTCTATAATTTATCTAACTCAATTTGTCAGTTCTCTCGTGACCAGCTGCAGTTGCAATATATTGTTTATTGTTTCATGAATATTTTCTTTGTTTCAGGTTGCGGAAAGAGCTTTGTTCTTGTGGAATAATGATCACGTTGTGAACTTAATAAAACAAAACTGCAAAGTGATACTGCCAATCATGTTCCCTGCACTGGAGAAAAATATTAAAACTCATTGGAATCAAGCTGTCCACAGTCTGACTTTAAATGTTCAGAAGATTTTTCACGATTTCGATCCCGATCTGTATAAAGAATGCTTACAAAAGTTTGAGCAAGACGAATCAAAGGAAGGTGAAGTGACAGCAGGACGTGAAGCCACGTGGAGACGTTTGGAGGAGCTTGCCGCAAAGAAAGCTACGAGTAGTGAAGCCGTGCTTGTTGGAAAAGCACTCACTCGCAAATCGGCAGGTTAGATAAAAATGGAACATGTATTCTATATAGCTTCATTTTTTAAGGAAGAATTTTACGGTATTTTTTGGCATGTGATGGGTTGGCCAAGAATGGCAATTTCTTGAATACTTTCATATTCACTTCCTATAGGAATTGAAGGGTATTTATTATTATTAGTAGTGGATAATCTTATATTCACCACAATGTCCAAAGCTTAACTACGATATAGCTTATACTTTTGTAGCCTGAGTTGACACTCAGCACATTTGAGAACTTTTCTTTTTAATGCACATTTCCAATGAACATTTCTTTGTAGGCTAAAAGTCATTAAACATACCATTGGGTTTGTGGCGCAAATGGTCGGTGCACAATATTTGTGAGTATTGTAAATATTAGAGTTATGAGTTAGCAATTACTAACATATTATCTACCACACTCTTTTATTGATTAAAATTCTTATAGGTCTCACTAAATCTTGTGGATCTTATATAAATTTTGTGGGACCTACGTGAATTTTAACCAATCAAAGTAAATGTGTATAAAAGTGCGTTGCTAGCATTATTTTCGTTAAAAAAATCTAAAAACATAGGCGCAATGGAAAAAAGAAGCAGCCTAGCAACAAAACTGTGGACTGCAAAGGCTCTTGGTGTTACCACGGAAGACTAGGTAGAAAGTGGTGGCTTCTTCTCTTACCTCTAATGCTCTCTTCTAGTTATTGGCAAATTCAGAACTGTTATTTTTTTGTTTGTCAAAATATACATTCAGATTTGGTCGATCTGGACATAATTGAAGGTTTTTGAGAAGATATGAGGCAGAAAAAGAAACAATCAAAAAATATTTTTTGCGGGTTTAAACAAACATTTATTTGTCACATCACTAATAAAACGTCTGCGATTCTAAAAAAAAAACATAATAAAACGTTCAAAATAACACAAATAGTATATCATAGGATTTATTCAATTGTGCCTACATTTGTAGTAATAAAGTGAAATAATCTCCAAATAAACCATCCAACCTCCTTCTCTAACTCCTAACCATCTTCGCCATTACCAACTCTCCTTTCTCAACCAAATCACTCCTATGGTCTACAACCCTCTCGTTCTCTTTTACTCTTGCAACGATCAATTGAAGACACTACCATATCCAATGCTAAAAAAAAGTCACTATCAAACTTCTTAATCCATTCTACCCTCTTGTTGGACAATAAACAGCAACAAGAGCTTCATAAACTGCAACGATGAAGGCATCTCTTATGTAGAAGCAAAAGTAACAAATTACGCCCTCAAAGACACTATTCAAAATCCAATAATCCCAAAAGAATTTAACTGTTTGATTCCATTTCAACTAGATGATATCACTGGTATATTGCATTCAATTTTCAACTATTTTTTTTTTTAATTGTGATGGTATTGCAATTGGTGCCTATCTTTCTCATCAAGACTATTGGATTTGAATTATTCAGATCCAACAACTGTATATTCTATGAAAGCTTCTTTTTTTTACACCTAAATTTTCTCAATTTTTTAAAATATTGCTTAAATTGACTAATTCAAAAGTATATTTTTATACGTTTGAATTGATCAATTTGAGAATATTGAAAATGGGAATAGAAACACACAGTCTATAGTCTCTTGTACCATGTATCCATTGATTCAAATTAGAAATTTAGTGTAGTGACTAATGTTTATGTTGTATTTTGAATTTATTAGTTGAATTTATATTTGATCATCTTATATGGACTCAAATTTGAGAACTGAAATTACAGTATGGCGAAAATTAAATTAGAGTTCAGAATTTGATGAAGTGTTGTGTTTTGATTAGTGAGATAAAAAAGAGACCAGAAATTATATGGGGTTATTTTAGTACCAAATTTGAATAGTTTGGTCGAGTAAAATACAAATCCATTTTGGATGCATTTTCCACCTCTTGCTTTAGGCCTCTTCAATATGGTGCCGCCTGTGTCTTTCCATCTTCCACGTGTATGGCTTCTGCCTCACTCTTTTTTTTTTTTTTTTGAACTCAGTCTCACTCATTTTTCAATATCTACCGTATACATTATAATAGTAAACTGCACCAACATCTCATATTTGTCCTTAATTTTTTTTTATCTATGTCAAATGTTGAGGGTCATAATTGTAATTTTATTTTCATTTGATATATTAGAATAGTAAACTGCACCAAAATTTCATATTTGTCCTTATTTTTTTATCTACCTCAAATATTGGGGTCGTAACTGTAATTTTATCTTAAAAACAGCAAACTACCGCAACAGTAACTCAACGAATCTGAAATCTCTATCAACACATTCATAATTACTCATTTTTAAACCACAAACATCCAGCTTCTTTTATTCAAAAAAAAAACAGAAACTTATGTTATTCTTCTCTCTTAATTTAATAATGTATTAAATCAACGGCCTCAGAATTTTAGATTTTAGAAAAAAACATTATTTTCATATTTTTCTATGCTTTTTATGGGTCATTGCAAATTTTTAATTACAACTGACATTAAAATAAATAAATAAATGAAAAACTATCCATGATACATAAAAAAGCACATGAAAAATTTCATTGATAAATATTTGAAAAATAAAGACAAATTTTTGTTATTAATAAATATTAAACAAATTATAAGATAAATATTTACTATGGATACTTAAAAAATGTGAAAGAAATATTT
>JBBPBT010000685.1:6595210-6609275 GCA_037974875.1 Cicer bijugum
TATTATTAGACTTAATTATAATTTTAATTATTTTACTTTTATTAATTTACGAAATTAGTTACTTTTTTATTAAAGATGATAATTTTGGTTTTTTTCATATTTTTTAATTAAATAATATTAATTTGATATATTTTAAATAACATAAAATAAATTTATACGAAATAGATATATTTAAATGCATTAATTATTTATATATTATTAAATTATAAATATAAAAAATTATGAATTAAAAATTAAATTTTATGATATTTTATTTTTATTTTTTGAGTATTAATTATTATAAATCATCATATTATATGATATATTTAGTTAAAAAATTATAAGAAAGATCAAAATTATAAATTATTTAAAATGATATCAAATTTGTGAACTGTAACGACTAAAATTACGATTACAAATTAAGTAATATTATTATTATGTATGATTAGTATTAATTTTAACAAAATGTATTAGAAAGTTATCAATCATGCATCCAAATCCAACCGGCATTTGGTTAGCATGTCCTTGATGCCTGATGGAACAAAACAATAATTGCGGCCATAGCCGTTGGACATTATTATTTATCTATAATTGAGTGTTGTTTCCCCTTATATTTCATTGATCCAGACTCAAACATAATGGCAACTAAAAAATAAAAAATAAAAAGTAACAAGTTTCACTAAATTTAACATCACAACATTGTTTTTTCTATAAGTAAAAAATACAAAATCACAACTTTTTTAGTTTTTTGTTGTAAGATACTAAATATTTTATTTTACAAACATTTAATTTTTTTATGCATTTTCACTGTATTTTGGTGCATGCATTTCACTTTTTATTTTATCCAGAACCAGAAAGGAAGTCCAAAAGCATTATATATGTGTATATGTATATAATATAATAAAAGTCAAGCAGCAAGTACCAAGTTGACCACATTTAATTTTTTTTTTTTGTTTTGGATCCAACCACAATTAATTTTAATAAAAGATAGTAATACAAAATAGTAAATAAAAATCCAACGGGCAAAAAAATGTAAACAGAAAGAAAAATATGGAAACTAGACGTTATAATAGGAAACAAAAGTTTACCACAAATATTTAATATTCCAAACTCAGAGTGGGGGATCCACCCTAAATATTTTAAAGAATTTAGTGGGTCGTTTTTATTTAAAGTTTGTGTTATTAATGAAAGTTGGGTTCAATTCTGAACAAAGGAGCGTAGTGAAATATAAACACAACGAATCACAAATTTCAATTTCTTCTTTCACATTCATTTCTAAAACAATAATAAATAATTTTGTGTTCACTTCCCCTAAACGCGCTTATAGAGAGAAGAAGAAGCAAAACGCATTGTTTGTTTCATTTATAACTGCTTTCCGTTATTATGGCTGAAACTTCGACTCGTCTCGTTCGACCTTTCTCCACTCCCGTCGACACTAGTTGCGCACTCCACGAGGTTAGTTTTCGTTTCAAAATCTCAACTTTCACCCAATTCTGTTTTTATTTTTCTCAACCCCTTCTCTTTCAATTTTTATGGTTCGGTTTTGATTCGTTAGTTACTGATAAATGGTGATGTTCTATTTTTTGTATCGGTTTTAGTGTCTGTAACTGCTTTGTTTTGTTTGGATTTTAGATTTTTAGATTTTGTTATTTTAAGTTTCTTCTGTAACTTAATTTTTTTGTTTAGGCGTTAATTAATTTTATGATTATTATATTATTTATATGTGCGTGTTTTTTTTAGTGAAGTTTATTGTTTTCAATTTTCACCCTAATATCACTTCATGTTTTCCGTTGCCAATTTTTCTGTAGTTCCACCTCATGTTGTTCTTATTGAGGATCGGAACTACTCATGGGCTTCTATGTCACTGGTAAATCCATGAATGTTTAAGTTTATGTTGTTATGTTAAGGATGATGCTTTGTTTTTATCAATATTGATTGATTCCTTGAATTTCGTTTATCATTTCCCAGTTTTCAGTCTACGATATTTTTTGATTACATTTATATATTTATCGGTTTATTTGTTTTATTTTATTTCAGAGTAACCCTATTCGTGCTCTTGGAGAATCTATCTCTTTTGGAAGGTTTATGACAGAAAGCTTGAATTGGGAGAAATGGTCAACATTTACGCAGAATCGCTACGTGGAGGAAGCTGAAAAATATTCGAAACCGGGTTCTGTTGCTGCCAAAAAAGCCTACTTTGAGGCTCATTATAAGAGAAAGGCTGCGGAGAAAGAAGCTGTGTTGGTCCAAGAAGCAAATGCTCAAGCTAATGAAACTTTTGAATCGGAAACTAGGGAACGAAACTGCGCAAACTCAACCAAACATATATTGTTGGAAGCTGACAATATTGAGACAACCAATGAAGAGATAATTAATGATACTGTCAATTACCAAGGTGTTGATTGTGATTATGATGCAAACCAATGTAAATGTGATGTTGGAGAAAATGATTTAGACATTTCTGAGGTGGAAGGAATAGAGGAAGTCCTACGCCCCTACAATGATATGAATCTTGATGTGGAGCAAAACTGTACTGACTCATCTGAACAGATAAAGTCAGATGATGGCAACATTGAGGCAGCCAATGAAGAGATTAACGAAGATACTGTCAATTACCTAGTGGTTGACTGTTACGATACAAACAAACATAAATTTGATGTTGGACAAAATGATTTAGACGTTTCCGATGTAGAAGGAACAGAGGAAGCCCTACATCCTTGCAATGATATGAATCTTGATGTGGAATGTTGTGTGCTTGTTGATAATTCTAATCAGCTTGATCATGTTGAAGTCCATAAGAATATTGATGTTCCTGTTGAAGAGACGGCGCCTGATCCTGTAATTTTTTGCTCTTTATTCTTTGTTTATATCTTTTATTATTTTTTTTTTTTTTTAATTCTCATGAGTAATTTTGTGTCTGTGGCCACTCTATCGTTCTTGTGCTGCAGGGCATTACCGATCAAGAAGTTTTAGCTTTATCTGTCAAGGAAAGAGAAGTACATTCTTCTCCAAAATCATCAGCCAAAATTAGGGCTGACAAACTGCCTCATTCCCGTGATGAAAGGAAGGCTTCTATCGCCGTACCACCAAGAATTGGAATAAACAGTGGTTTGAAACGTGAGAACTCTATTGAAGATGCAGTTGAGAGGAAGATACTAACTGCACGGTCACTCCACACGTCAATCAATCTTCCTTCTAGCACCGTTGAAACAAGCAAAACAGGTGAAGCAGCTTTACGATCCAGATATGGAATTCACAGATTTTCAACAAGTAAGAGCTCTGTTGGAAGCTTAGTTGAGAAGAAGAGATTGACTACATCATCACATTACATGTCAATCAATGTTCCATCTGACACTGGAGTAGCAAGTAAAACAACTACGGCAACGCTTAAACCCAGAAACAGAATGAACATTGTTCCAAAAAGTATTGGAGCCTCAATGGAGAAGAGACCAACTACAAGGTCACTCCACATGTCAATCAATCTCTCTTCTGGTGCTGGTATAACAAGTAAAACAACTTCAATGACTGAACTTAACAGAAGTAAAAAAATTCACGGTGGTTTGTCCAAAGTTCATCCAGTGGCATCACAGACATCAACTGAGGCATCTCGTGGTTTGTCAAATCAAGCTCCAGCAAATCTTCCTTCTCAGGGCAGAAGGTATTTTGTCTTCGGAATCTTTATTTGTTGTTAATGTATTAGAATATTTTCCAAAAGTGCTACAGCTTCTGCTATGTGCATTTTACAAATTACTAATGTTTTTTAAAGATCACTTTGTGGATTGTTAAAATTTTCCTGATATCTTAGCAGACGTTTCCAGCCTTATTTCACGCATGCATTACAATTATGAAATAGAAAGTTAGAGCATACTTAAAAAATTTGAGGTCTTATTTATCTTTTTGTCCCCTAAATTTGTAACAGCTGCCTGAAATCTTCAAGCACCATTAAAAGCAATCCCCGGTCAGCTACCATATCATCACCTTTTATATTTAGAAGTGACGAAAGAGCAATAAAACGCAAAGAGGCAAGTTCTTATCTTTGTCTGATACACTAGCTGTGCACATTATTGAAATACTAAAGGTCATCATAACATAATTGCTTTTCCATTTTTTTATTTCAGTTCTTGCAGAGGATGGATAAAACTAAATCCAAGGAAGAAGAGAAAGTTCAACTGCAAAGGATATCAAAGGTGAATATTTTATGTCCTGGGTTGTGTTGCACTATAATTTAAGAATGAAGGAGCCAGTCAAGATATAGTTTCACAATTCATTTTCAATTCCTCTTTATTTCTTAATAATGTGATTCAATGTCGATCTTCATACAGGATAAAACAGAGCATGATCACCAGAAGCTGAGCAGTGGCACTAAATCAAAACAAAATGATGATGGCCCAAGTGGATCACAATCATCAAGCAATCAGACTAGAAAGGTTCGTTTACTTGTTGCTTATAATTTTGAAAATTACATCATTGGCTACATTCTATGTAGCATCCACAAATGCCCTTGTGTTGATTCATCTAGAATGCTACTCTGCTGGTTTAGCCACAAGTTCTTGTGGCTTTTTTATTTATATTCTGAAGGATGTTTATTTTAAACATTCAATTCATTTGAAGACATGCTTTATGATTGTCTGTCCAACTGTCCGTCTCTTCACCGTCTACCTCCCAATCCCACATAATATTTCAACCATTTCCGGGACTTTTTTTTTTTTGTGATTTGTAATAATTTCTGGTTGGTTCTTAGTTCTTACCTTCAATTTCATTCATTTGTTGTTGTCTAGATCTCACTTACATCGACCCTGTCACCAAGGCTAGGGAGGAAAGCAAGTTCTAGTACAACAAAAAACTTGGGAAGTTCATGGAAGCCTCCAATCAGCGCTAATAATTCCAAACGTATTTTAGAACAAAACAACCAAACAACAAGGCAATCAGGAACTTCATTATCAAAAACCAGACGGGAAAATGCTTCCCCAAATATTCAGCATTGAGAGCATGAAATTGGTTACCTGAGACAGTCTTCTTTTGAAGAACTTGCTGTCAAAGATAGTATTCCGCAATATAATACAGCGGATTTGACTCTAAGAGGATCATATGGAGGTTCATGTCGTGACATGTTTTCACATTTTGAATGAAATTTTTGTAGACCTTTTTTTTCTTTTCATTTTTCCAATTATATCTAGGCTTCAATAAGTTTTGACCTAGGAGCATATCAGTGTTAGAAAAATTAACTCTGTAAGTAGGTTTAGGCTATAACTATATACCTAAAGGTAGATAGGGGATGTGTATAGTCTATAGTTGTCATGGATTAAATTACCATTGTTTTTAGTGTTTGACAAAAAATTACATTTGTTAGTGTCTTAGTGATTCACGGCTTTGTTATGAACCATTCACATCATTAGCACCGAGAACATGGATATTTTTCATAGAATGTGTTTGAAACATCTTACCCTTAAAATATTAGAGTGAGGCTCAAAGATTTGTTGTTGTGGTGTAAAACTGATAACCAAAGAAAATAACAATTGCCATTCGAAGAATATTTGGTCCTTTATACCTTGGTTAACCCGAAGTTACAATGCATATTTTTGTAAGCAAGTACTGGAACAAAATAAATAAGAAGGAAGCAAGCTTATAACTTAAGCTTAATATTTGTTATCACCCAACTTTTATACATGCTGCAATATCCAAATCCATAATGATAGGACAAAGAATCCCCCAATCCTTGTAATAGTTGTTATGTTGTTGGCTACTACAAACACTAAATCTGTAATTTCATGTATGAAATTTCTGATTTTTGTTGAATAAGCAGGAATTATCAGGGCTGATCATGCTATGAATAGACCTTGATCAATTACTGAATAATCTGTTGAATCATATAAGTGAGTTGGAACTTCTGAGAGAAGCCCAGGATCATAATACTCAGACATCCCTATATTCGACTGACCAAAGTTCATATTATGCCAATAGAAATATAAGTCCTCATCCAAAGACGCCGAAGCAGCCTCACCTACCAAAAGTAGGTTTCTTTGGTAAGACTCTAGATCAGAAATGCAACCAAGATTAGATGACTGTGTTTTTAAGCCGAAATGAGAAGTGGAAATGGGTTGTGAAGGTTGATCATTCATCATAAGGCTTCCAGGCTGGAAAGGAAAAGTGTCCACTACACTTCTTTTTGAACTCACTGAACTAGTAAAATCTTTCTTGTAATCAGCAAACAAATGTTTTGTTTTGATACTTGCATCAACCTCTTGCTCCTTTGTAGAGGGAGTGGAACTAATTGAAGTAATTGACTGTGATTGATCAACTTGAATATGATGGTTCTTACCTTGTAAGGGCAACATGTTGAAGTTATCCTCAAGATGAACAAGTGGCTCTTGTTCTTCTTTGAGCTGTCTTTTTGGAATTTCAGTCCAAGAATACTGTGTTGACATCGTGCAATCAATTACGGCACATTTTCCTTCTGAGTCGAGAGGGGCAAAAGGTTGATTAAGTGTAATCCATGCATCAGTGATGTTACCAGTGATACCTCTTATTTTTTCTGTGGTGGTGGAATGTGGAACTGTTACTTTGGTAATACCTTCATGGCTTTTAGTTTCCATGTTCTTATGTTGTATGGTTCCTTCTAAATAGTTGTATCTGTCAATTGGCACATCATTTTGTTGCTTGTTTGCTGAGTTCGGAAAACCAAAACTTCCTACATCTTTTGAAGGTAAATCAGAATGCTTCATGTTTGCTGAGTTCGGAAAACAAAAACTTCCTACATCTTTTGAAGGTAAATCAGAATGCTTCATTCCACTTGAGGAAGATTTTTGTTCGTTATCTTTCTGAAGCCTACTCAAGTAAAGCCGGTATTTCTGCATAACAAAAATTTACTCATTAGGAACATGAGTTTCAAACTTCCAAATTGCAGAAACATATGTATTTTTCTTTTAACTCTTGTTGTTTTTGCATTTATGCTCCATTCTATTAATGTGAAGCTTTACTGTGATTTTAAGTGTACTAGAAACGACATATACATAAGGCTTTATCAAATATTCAATAAGAAATATTTAAAAAATCCAGATGCTTATCTGAACGAAAGATACTTATTATACATGTTTCTTTCTAAAGTTGCCCAAGGACAATATTGAAGAATTCAAATTACAGCATCACCTGCAAGTGGCTGGCAACATTCTCTCTAGTCAGCCATGGAACATTCATCAAATCTAGTATTTTCTTGGGACCAACCTCTGCCAAACAGAATTCACTTGTTACAAATACTTTTATGCATGAAAGATATGATCACAAATAGATTATGCTAGACAATCACACTTGGAAGATCTTATTTACAGCTTATTTAGGCTTTTCATATGACATAAGGAATGGTGTCAGCATCTAGAAGACATCTCCGATTAACACACTCATTACGGAATGTGTTAGGTTAAGCATAATAATTAGATTTATAGAAATTACAGTGATGATTCCAGATAACAATTTAGAGAACCTTGACAAGAAACTTACTATCAAATCCAATCAGATTTACTGCTTTAACAAACTTCTGATGAAGATCTACAGACCAAACTACTCTAGCTTTTTTTGAGGAAGACGGATCCGAAAATTCTTTGTCGTCGTGTTTGTTGTCTACATCTTTTCTTTTCTTTGTTGAGGTCATATCTTCTAAAGCAAACATGTTAGCTTCCTCGGACATCTCTGATCCATTTCTCATCAAGTGAATGCTCTCAAAACTCTCAAAATTTTCAAATTCTCTAACCTCGTGTATCCTCTTTCGTAAGACATGTTGCCATATATTCCGCAGCTCTTTCATCCTTATAGGCTTAAGGAGATAATCACATGCTCCGTGCTGAACACCTTTCATCACTCTGCTTGTTTCTCCATCCACAGACATCACTAAACATCATTGCAAAGTGCAACTTTGTCAGAGTGTGAACTTTCAATCAATTTGATCAAAGGATTACAAATGATATCAGTGAACAAAAAACTTGAATATATTATTGATAGAGAACTGACTAATGACAGGAAGATCCATCTCAAGTCCAACATGCTCAAGAAGTTTGAAACCATCCATGTCAGGCATGTTTACGTCGCTGATCACTATATCGTATCCGTCTTTCCTTTCGCGAAGCAAGTTTAGAGCTTGTCTCGCTAAGCAACATGTAGTCACTGAAGCAAATAACAGAATAGAGTCAGAATGTGACATAAGCTTCAGTGCTACCAGTGCAATTCAGATTAACACTCAGATGTCTTCTTAAATTGTCTATTCTCATTGTAGTCATAATTTGAAATACCTACAAAAAATGTACACTTACATTTCTTCAAATTAATGAATTCAGTTACTTATTATGAATTTGTAAGAAATTATGTCTGATGTCACTGCTATTCCCCCAACTATACTCTCACATTGATGCTACTACATGTTACCAATGGATTGCCAACATTAGGATGTTAGATCCAAAGGTACCATAAAAAATGCCAAAAAAAAAACAGTAAATTTAGATTAGTTAGAATCAAATTCGGCTAGGGAACTACTTTATTTCCCTTTCTGTCTTTCAAAAGTAACAAGACATGTCAACACAGAACCCAAAGCTCATAACCCTGTACTTTTTGGCAAATTCAAGTTTTTCTTCTTGAAAATTGGAAAGGATCCTACTTTGAATAGTTTCAATATTAATTTATCACTTCACTCAACAAATTTAAAAAAAAAATGAAAGATACTATAAAACCCATCCAAATTAGTAGCTTGTAAGTTAGAGAAATTTTGTTTCTCTTTTTTAATTCTTTTTTACCATAAGAGTGCTATGTTATACTCCATCTGAAACAAAATTGGTATTTAAAAATTTGATGTATCATGTTTAAATTTTTTTCTTATATTTAATTCATAAGCCATTGATAAAATTTAAAAATTCAAACCAAAATTTGGAAACACATAATGATATATAGCATAGCAAAGCAACTAAGAAAGAGTAAAAGAAAAATCTATGTAAATCTTGAAGATCCTTAGTAGTACTAGTAGTAGTACGTGAATTTAAAACTGCATGTAAATTAGCAGATAAAAAAAAAAGAGTGTGTGGAAACAAATAAACAAACCTTCATAATTGCACTTTTTGAGCATCTTTTCAAGGATCTTGAGCCATGTTGGATCATCATCAACAACAAGAACTCGTAGACCATTAGGAAAATCACGTCTAGGGGAAGTGAAGCAACCATTATCCATATGTTTGAGAGACAAAGTTGCTTCTGTTTCTGTTTCTGTTTGAGTTCAAAAAATGGATTTGCTTTCTTTGTTGGCTTATAATAAGGTGGTGATAAGTTAAGACATAAAAACGCACACAACAACAGAGAATGAAAAAGTGAGTGAGAGAGAGTGCACCAACGAATATTGGTGCTGGATAACTAACTGTTCCTCTGGCGTATGTTAGTATATATCTCTTTTGCTTTCCTCTACTCTTTACCTACATTATAACTTATGTGCTAATTACTAGTATTTTTGCCAACTAGGAACAGTCAACCAGATTTGGCGTATCATTGCTTCTATTTTTGGATTAATCAGATAATTTATTAACTGCACTATAATTAATTTTGATGGCAATATCTCGTCGCTTAAAATTATCCAAAACTCTAACGATCTATTAACGGTGATTTTATTGGTGTCATAATCTATAATTTTAAAACTCTAATCATTGATTAATGGTGATTTTATTGGTGTCATAATCTATAATTTTTATCACTATATTGTGATATATTACGATGAGTTTTCAAAAATATATTCATTTTTTTTTCTTAATAGAAATTAATTCTTATATCAATCTTAAAAACTAAAAAAATTGCTAAAATTTTACTTCTAAAAAAAGGTTATTCATTGTTTGTTAATGGTTCAAATATGTAAAAAAAAAAAAAAAATTCTTTTCAAATTGATTTTAATTAAAGTTTTTGCTTCAAATTTTATATTACTTTACATTTATTCTTCAATCCACTTCTAAACCAACAAATATCAGTTAACTAAATCAATTTATTGCTGTAGTGTTAAAATTATTTTAATAATTATAATTGAATATACTACAAGAGTTATTTATATTCTTTACAAAATTTGATTGAATGAATAAAATATTTGATTAAATTTCACTAAATTTCATATATATTTTTTTAAAAAAATCTCAATTGAACAATACACCTCAATTAGTTAAACGAAGGGAAAGACAAATATGTGTACGTGACATGAGATTGGAGAGTTTGACATGGCAACTTTACAGCCGAAAGATGATGGGAATTAGATGGAGACATTTGGTGTCTTAAACATAGGAAAATTATTCTTCAACACTCAAGTACCCCAATCCAATAATCATATAAATATCATATGTATTAATATCTTGACATACATGTTTAATTGAGTAAAAAAGAACTTATACATGTTTAAATTGAAAAAGATACATATCAATCAGTAAAAAATTAATTATGTATTAAAATTTATGTTTTCAATTGTTTAAAAGTTTAAGAGCACACGTATTAATAAGAAGACATTTTGAAAAAAGATTATTTAGACGGTAAAGACATTTCAAAGACCACAAAAACTACTTTGTATATCTACCAAGGGAAAATATACAGTAATTTTGAGTTTCTAACTATGTATAATAAAGCTACCTTAATATATAGTTTTGCAATCTTTGTGGTGGTGGTAGTGAATTTGTAAAATAATAACCATTAGATGATGCAAGTGGTAGTATATATGTATAGCATCTGGCACGTTGCAGTTTATTTTATTATTAGGTTAATTAATTAATCAGCTTAGAGTGGGAAATCTACGGTTTACAAGGCATGAGCAAGGACAAAGAATCAAAACAAGCTTCTGTTTTAGAAAAATGTACAAGACAGGAATTTATAAAGAAAAAGTAAAGTAAGAAGACAAGAAATATATATAAAGAGGACACATCACATCTATTTTGTCTGCTAATTAAGAATTTAGTTGTTATATTAATTAATTGATTTATAGCAATATTAACGACAAGGTTTTTTTTTTTCATATATTATGTTTAAGATAAGTTATTTAAATTAAAATATTTTTAATAATTTGTTTTATTGTTGTAAAAAAAAAAAAGAAGAAGGAAGTTAGATATAGAACCTTGAAATTCCATTAGTTGGGAAAGTTTTTAATGGTGGAAAGGCACGTGGAATGCATTTCACATACATGATGGGAAAGTTGTTGGATGGAAGAATGAGTAATTGTAATTACTAGTTAGACATGCTCAACATCATTTGAATATGGATTTCCAAACCAAATTAAGGGTATATATTTCTTACATATTATAATAAAAAAAAATAATAATTTAAAGACTATTTATAGGAGATTTTTTTAAAAAAAAAACATAAATTATTTTGTATTCTTGTAATAAAAATAATTTATAAAAAATAATTTATAGATTATTTTCATATTCTATTGGATTATGAGAAAAATCATCCCATTGTATTGAATTAGTACTTTGTATATAAATTATTAAAATAACATTTTATGTCTAGGGTTTCTTAAAATAATATTTGTATATATACAAAATATATAAATTAATTTTGATTGTTCATCTGTTAAGATAAATTAATTATTATTATTATTATTAGTATTAATAAGAAGTATCTTTAGATGACTACAAGCATCTAATAAATTAAAAACAAAAATTATAATTAAAGACGCGGTATTTTTCTTCTAAAAACCTCTTATTATTAATAAAAGAGGTAGTAATTGATAAACACACGTTAAACCTACCCAAAATTATTTGTCTCTCTAACCTTTTAGTGATCCATGCCATTGCCTACCACTATCCACTCAAGTATTTTTTATATTTAAGTTTTGAATTTTAAAGTAATTTCATCTTTAAATACCAATACCCAACAAAAATCAAATGTATCATAGAATTTATAAAAAAACGCATTCAAAAGTGGAGGGACAAAAAACATCGTGTCAGCTAGAAAATACTAAGAAATACTCCGTGATGGTTCTGTCTCCGTACTATTGGTGCGTACACTTTTGTTATACATAACATTACTCTTTCAAAAAAGTAACGTGGGATTAGTGGAAATTCCAAATTAACACTAACACAATTTTTGACACTAACAGACACCATATATTCACATGATTTCTGCTTTTTTTATAATTTTTTTAATTCTGGATCCAACGTCGACACTCATCTGTATTTTACATGATGATGAACACGATGTCGGATTTTTGTGGCTTAAAATAACAGCTCTCTAACTTATATTATTAATTTAAAAATATAAAGTATTGAATGAATATTTTCCAATTACGTAATAAAAATCAAATATTAAGTTTAAAATTATGTTCGAGTTCAAATATTTCAAGTGTACATCGAGATACAGTTACACGTACTATTGTTCAGTGAAATCTGAATTATAGAAAATAAAGATTTAAAATTTATAAATATAGAGATAAGAGAGTTGAGAATAAACTGAAAGAATTCAAATGAAAACTTTACCGGAGACAATTCAGTCTCATTGAGAATAAATATGGATTAGTGACCAAGAAAAAACACAAATTAAAAATGGTTGGGGGTCAAGCTCAAAATTAGTACTGTTCTTTAAATAGAATTAGGGTTTTATTTCTGTTTAAAATGAAAAAAAATGAGATTCGGAACTCGCCGTAAATACTTTATACTCACTGTTAGTAATGGAGGTTGCACTATATTTTTTGTCAACATAGATTACACTAAATAAACAATGATGTGAACATATAAAAAAAATTAAAAGTTATATATTGAGTTATGCCATCACATGATCCACATTATCATGTCATATATACCGAACCATAGTGACACTATAACCCGGATTTTATTGGTACTAACTCCAAATAACGAAAATGATTTAATTTATATATATTATTTTTGAAAAAAAAAATTACATTCTCTATGATATATAATAATTAAACTTTTAATAAATTACTATTAATACTTAAATAATAGTATATGTTACTCTTGCTCAACAATATAGTTCATCAGTCTTAAAATATAAATAAAGATTAATCAAATAAAATTAATTAATTTTTTTTATTAAATACATCAATTAAATAATATTTGTTTGTATTTGAAAAAAAAAATGTAGTATATATGAGGAAGCAAAGAGAGTGTGGGCACTAATAGAGGCCACGATAAGATACTGGTAGCAATATTAACGTTTGAAGGGCACGATAGCTCCATTTGCTGCGCATATGAAAGGATAAGGTTATTGCATCTGCTTTAAAAACTCTTTTAAACAATGATTTAACTATTAATCCAATTATCACTTAATTAACTTCCACGATCAACAGTCTAGGAGTATATTTTAATGCTTCTTTTCTTTTAATCTCTCACTTTTAGCAGCGCACTTGGTGGTTCAGGTTCAATTAAAACAGGGATTGCGATGTTACCAATTAATAATCCACCTTAATTTACTTTTCCATCTCTTATTCTCTACACAATAGTTAACTAGATTACCAGGTTTCCTACTTTCATATTTGGATTATCCTCATTTATATGGTTGAGTGCAACATTCGGAATGGGCTAAACAATGATTAATAAAAGACTTTGACATCATATCACAACCCAAAACTTTAAAGCATTAGGTGTATGAATTATTCTCTTTATATATCCATTACAACATGAGTCCAGTCCTTTTATTGACCACTTGACCACTAGACTTGATCTACTTGATCCGAATCCTTTTTGGTCCACCACTAGACTTGATTCACTTGATCAAATCCTTAATTTTTGCTCCTCCGTCAAGTCAAACCCGGCTATGATACCACTTGTATATTTTTTGAAGTATATTTAATCTTGATCGAATGGACATGAATGTTGTAAAGATATATATGTACGGACATTAAACACTGAATCCCCACTTTGAGGATGGAGAGCTAGTGGGAGGCTTTGTTGAGTGGGGTAATAGCGCAGTTTTAGGGATATATAGAAAAGAAGTATAGTAAGCAAAAATTAAATGATCCTTAAAAGGAAATTCCCACTAAGAAATTCTTTATGATAAGGGGAATTATTATTTAGTAAAAAGAAGGGGTTAGTGAGAGTATGGTATACATGATTGGAGCCTCACAAAAAGAAAAAAA